>CM060965.1:134747043-134959543 GCA_030765045.1 Tenodera sinensis | reverse complement strand
TGTAACAAAGCATCATAAATTACTTGTTGGTCTAGGCACAAGTGGAGACGACACGTTGTAATAGGTTTTAATTAGTCGAATGTGTCAGTTGGAGATCTGTGAGATGTCTATTTTACAAGACATGATTTAAGTCAATACAATAACACACGGATTATTTGATCAATTTTTCTAATTTATTGCGTGCTCGTAATAAAATATCTTAAGGTCTTATACATTTATTGTTTGTAGGTTCGATCAAGAAATGTTCTTAGTTATTAAAGTTACAGTTATTGAAAAATAGTAACGTTCCTTCTAAATCTTTGCTCTTGCTTTTCAATCCATATCCAGTAAACAAATACGTCATTCAATCCCGTTTTTCCGTTGCCATTCACATAACACATATGCTACTTGTACTCGTCAAAAACCGCTGCTTTTTATAACATCTACAATACCTTTACTGCAAAACTTGGCCGCAGGCGCCCGGACACGTGTTGCACGACTTGGCTGGAAGTCACAAGGGCCATCTCCCGGTCACTTATGCTTGGACATCAAATCTCAAATCACATTAACAATTATCAGAATAAGCACAAGAGATGTTGGGAAAGCCGTCCATCCTCACTAACCACATCTACATCTTCCGAGGAAATTTTCATTAACACGTATTAGCTCAGCCACCGAAATAGCGTTAATTTCTGTAATGACTAAACGTGACACAATTCCTTCGTAACCAATACATTATACATTACCTCATTGGGAGGCGGTTCTCTATATTGTCAACCTGCTCTTGTTGACCTAAAGTTCAAGCAGAAACTTGGTTTATGCTTAGCCAATCTCAGCGTCCTTCAGGAATTGTGTCATATTTAGTCATGATATTTTGTTTCATTTTGTCTTGTGCAAGGCGCCTAGAGATTTTCGGGATGACCATTCTAACCTTTCTCCGATTTCGTGTAATTGATGTTCAGTAAGCACAAGCCGTTTTACCTTCTTTTCCTATCACGAATTGTTCCCGTCTCCCTGAATTAATTTACACTCAAGGAACAGAGTCTCCTCTCCAGGTACGCACGCAGGAAATTTAGTTTCAAATTGCGTGACAACTTCGCTACTAGATACGTATCGTACATAAACCTTCTTGTTGTACTATATACTGCAATCGATTCATTTTGAGGACACTTCAATTAAACTGAACACTCTAATGTTATTTACGTGTAACGGACTACAAGAGCACAAAATGCCTACGTAACAGCAGTAAGACTGACGCACGTGTGACGGTCAGCACGCGCGCGTAAGGAAATGCAGTGAAGGTCACACGAGCCTTGCAACTGCCGGTCAAGTTTTGTACTACGCACTATATCACTTATTGCAGTATTTTCGACAACTTCAAGTCACAAATATTCCTTGTTTATTGAACGTCTATTGTTCTTTTCATTATTAATAAACTTTTTGTAATACATGATATGTAAGTTAATCATTGTTAACACATATTTGGTACTGTAAGCTAAATTTGCAATTCATTTATCAATTCCCATGGCAACAAAGCTAAAAGTGATAACTAATACTTACGGTACCGGTAGGAAATTATGTAACACCCAACAGCATAGTAAACTAAAAATAAGTTATTAATGAAGCCTTAGTATTAAGGCTGTATTATTTATTGATTGAAATATTAAATGTGCAATTGTACGAGTACTGTCTGTCACAAAAGTAAATACCCACCTTCAATTAATCTGCGCGAAGGGTCGCCTAATTCTCAGGCGTGCTTGCATGGATGGTGTGAGAATTAAATTAGTCATGTGCTTCCTTGCTGTCCAAAGGACGTGGCAGCCATGTCACCTCGTAGCTCACTCACCTCACAGTTTTAAAAAGCAATATTTCAGCAATCCTTCTACATTAATGCGCAAACATTGCAAATTTAACTTCAGTGCATCTGGAGAAAATGTGTTCTTATTGTGTTTTATTAAACTGTGGACTAGAACTAAAATGATTCCAGTACTGATGCTGCACTTAGAGACGTGAGTTTAATCAGCGATCGGAAGGTCGTGTGTTGTCTATAGGGCAACTGGCTAAGGCGTGTTCGCTCAAATCCATAGTGATGGACTAACATTAGTTGGAATCCCACTCAACATTCTTTTTATTTCCCCTTTCCTTGTTTCTCTCTTAACGGGAACATCATTATTTATATAACCCGTGTCATATATAACATTATGGAAAGTAATGAAATCTATTTCTTTACATATTTTTATTCCGCATAGCGTTGTACTTTCCGCAGTCCTATAAATGCTGCAGTACGATTGCAGTTGTTTTAAAAACTGAATGCTTTATAAGATATTAATTGCAACTGCTGAAAATAAAGCACGAACACGCCTACCTAAAGAGTCAATCATGCCTCTCGAAATTAATATTTCCCTTTAAATATTCATATTCAAAGGCATCTCTATAAATTTCCTAGACTATCAACCATATTGAAATATATCAGCGTGTAATAGGTTTTTAATGGCCATAAAATGTATTGTTACAAGATCTGGATGCCAGGGAATAATGTAATTACTTACATTAAACAGAACAGAATGCAGTTGTAGATTACTTCAGCGGAAGCAACATTTGCACCCAGCAAGGTTGCCATGTGTTTACTTCCAAGCACCACACAATGTTGCCATGTCCCCATCAACTAACTCAATTTCTAGCAGTGTCCCTTCATCCGATCTTCATCCTGATAAAAAGCTGTAGAAAATTAACTACTTTTATTAATTTTGTATTTCAGAAAATATACATGCGAAAGGCGGGGATCGAACCCTCGGCAGCTAGAAGTTCTGAATTCCAAGGTCAGCGCCTAGACCTCTCGGCCATTCCTCACTTGAGCCTTCGTGTTAATAGCAACAACGTTAATATCATTGATACAACACGAAGGCCCAAGTACCTTGAAGATAGTACATGTTATTAACATTAAGAAGTGATTCAATTCTATTTATTTCTTCAGTACACTTGAGGTGGAACTTGGACTTTCACAGAAAATGTACAAACACATTAACAAAGTAGTGGATAATAAGGCTTTGCCCATATAATTTAGCTGACAGCTTTTTTGTTCACATTGAGAATTCATTTTTCCTTAATACCCATTAAAATATGGGAAAGCAATTTTGATTTATTATTGCCTTTTCCGGCTTTTTCAAGTACTGCAAAAAGTAAATGGCTAACCATGAACTGTAAGTTACTTATCGATCTTGAATACTTAGGAAAACTCGGCCTTGCGGCCCGTGGTCGTATTTCTAAAAGGCGTTCTCGACCTGATAAGTATCACAGTTCTTAGTACGCAACATATTATTGTAATCTCGATGTTTCGATGCTGTTGTTGATAAAATGTGAAGCACGACTTAACGTGCATCTGTATTTTTGCACCTAGTTTTGAGCGCCTAGAGAGAAAGCTGCTTCAGTACTGAAGTGCTAGTGTCTCCCATTCAAGCGTTTCAGTGACATTTGAACGGGATGCACAAATAATTATAATATACTCTCCCAAATGTTCTCCTATCATGCAAAGTCTTCTGTTTGACAATATGTTCTATGAACCAAGAAAGATCGCTCAGCTTCGCAAGAAGTCAACGGTGCATATTTATACAGGGGAACTGTGCTAGGAATAATATTCGCAGGGGGTTCTACAATAAAATTTCACCATTAAATATGCAAGACAAAATAAATAGATTTGAATACACGGGATTTTTATTCAACACAGATTGCAGTTTATTGGAAACTACACCACCCTTTACTCCTGGTACAGCACTGGCCTTGTGAAATGCATCTCTCATTCCCACAGCTTCTTGAAGAGGCATACTTGAAGTCTCCAGTTTCGTGATATTATGGGGAAGCTAACTGAAGTGACTCGCCATGTATGAAACTGAATTGAGCACTGTAGAACTGCTGATCTCATGATTAGGAGACAAGTTCTCTATCACTGACTTAACAGCTTCGAATGCTTACTGTAAAACATCACAGTTTCAACCTATGTTGTCCATTTTGTTATCACTTGCGCCGGAGGCAGACGCACATCAGGTAGCTGATACTTGTAGTGTCGTTCACGATAAGGATATTTCAAGCAAATCTTCTTCGTTGCCCAGCCGAAATGACCTCGTTGTCGACGAGCCCTTAAACTCCACTCGCCACACCCTTCTTCGTTACTGGTATTAGTGTATTTACTTCTGGAAATGTATGTCTGCCTCTGCCATTCGTTGCCATGCATGAAAATGCGTTTGGATAAAACTCATTAAACGATTTATCCGCTTCTAACACATCAGGTGGCCCTACCCATCTGGCTTTGCGGTAAGTAGACATTGTTTCATGAGTTAAAATAGTTGCAGAACGCAACGGAGCAATTCCACTAAGACGAAAGCCAGTGGCGTGACCAAATGTTCTGCTTATCAGCAAAGATGGGCGATGCGACGCTGTTACCATGCTTACACCAGCTTAGAATGTTTTCGTTTTACCTAAAGGATCTTTATTTTCCGGGAATAAACCCACTCTTGTTTATACTGCTATTGTCTAACATTACGGATTACGGAATGTTAAGTAACGTAACAAAAGCCATGCAAATATGAGGGCATGTAATGTTTCATTGCCATTTTTTCATTATTTATTGCTCTTATTATTGCATTTTATTATTAGCTATTTGTATTATATTTGCCTATAGTTATTATTAATTATTATTATTGTATCATCATTAAACGGCATTGTTAGGCTGAATTCAGGCATACATACAATAGGTGTTCAAAATGATCCTCCTGATTGATGCTATGTTCTAGCCGTCTCCTTGTATCCATATGGACGTTTCAGAGAACTGAGGGTGTGACAGTTGTACGTGTTTCAAACATGCTTTGACTAAACACATTTAAGGGGGTTTGTTTCAAACCATTCTTGTTGATACGATTCCAAAAGAAGAAATCTAATCGAAAGATCTTGGTGGCCATTGGGCCACCTTCGCTGATCCAGTATCCAGGATATAACCACTTGAAATGGACCTTTACAGATTCATAATAGTACGGTTGTGCACCATCTGTTAGAATCAGTATTGTACCACCAATCGTACCGGAACTTTACCAAGAAAATCCTGTAGCTCACCTTGCAGTAATTCAAGATACCGTGGCCCTGTAAGTCTGGCTAGTAGAGAGATGGTCCAATAACACTGACTTCAAGAATACCACACCAAACGTTTAACCCCCAGTGATTTTGTTAGTGAGCATTTCATACCCAGTGAGGATGGCAAGGGGTCCAGTAGTGTATGATATAGCATCGTTGTTGAAATAGCATTCATCGCTCCATCAAGAAAGTCAGGGGTAGCGCCAAGTATTTGTCAAATCCTTGTGCACTAATCAATCCTACGGGCAAAATTATGGCCATAGAGTTACTGGTGGAGGTGGAATTTGTACGGATGCCTGCCATATCCATTCCTGCATAGTAATAATAATAATAATAATAATAATAATAATAATAATAATAATAATAATAATAATAATAATAATAATAATAATAATAATAATAATAATAATAATAATAATAATAATAATAATAATAATAATAATAATAATAATAATAATAATAATAATAATAATAATAATAATAATAATAATAATAATAATAATAATAATAATAATAATAATAATAATAATAATAATAATAATAATAATAATAATAATAATAATAATAATAATAAGAAGAAGAAGAAGAAGAAGAAGAAGAAGAAGAAGAAGAACGGTAATAATCATACTAATAACAGTAAAAACAATAACAATAACTAAAAATAATTCAATAGAGCAATAATAGTAATAAGAAAAGAACAAATGACAATGAAACATTACGTGCTCTCATGTTTGCATGAATTTTATTACGGCAATTGACAGTCTGCAATCCGTAATGTTACATAATGGCACCATACGCAGGAGTGAGTTTATTCCCTGGAAAATAAAGATCCTGTAAGTAAACTGGAAAGCATTCTAAGACATATCTGCTTACCGCAAAGTCGGGTGAGTTGGACCACCTAATACAATGGAAGTGCAACTGTATGCGTCAATAGGACCCTTCTGCTTTTACACTATCTGGTCTCAGAACCGTAAGTCTACGATTAATGAATCTAGCAGTTGTTGAGCCACTTGTTGCCTCCAAAGGTTTACAACAAGTTAAATACGGTTTATATGCAGCCTCGGAGTCCAACTTGCCCACGTTACATTAGTGACGAAACGGACTACAGCACACGCCGTCTCATCAACATAAATGCATATAGGTGACTTTCCTATGCCAACGCTGATATTTCCTAATATACCAGCATAATAACAGTCCAAGTAATTCTTCTTGAGAGTGTACCCGTCGGGCATGTTGCGGTTGCAGTATTTTTGTATGAAATGTTTAAATTCAGGTACCTGAAGTTTGTTCCAGGTTACGTTCCCTGGAACCATTGTCAGGCACAGTTCTTTATAAAGTTCACTATTGGATGAAGTAGGCTGATGTACGTGTTTCTTTGACAAAACATGTAATGCAGGTTGCTTCGTAAATGTTGAATTTGAAATGTCATTGTACACCTATGCGTTTATCACAGGACTATTTGACCATCAGTGGTTAGGTTACGACTAAAGCACCTAAATCCCTTATAAGCTGCATTACACTATATTACGGGCCATGGGCCATATGACACTTACTTAAAACGTTTTAGTATCATCAACTCTGAAATGTGCACCAGATGCAATACAGAAGATACTCCTGAGCATGTAATGTTTAACTGTCAGAAATACAGTGAAAAAGCACAATCTAACAGGGAAAAGCTCATGCACCTCATTTTATCGGAAATGATCAGGAATAAGGAAAATCTAAATACTTTAAATGAGTTAGCGACTCAAATCAGTATAGCAGAAAGATCTTCAAGACAAACTGAACAAGAAAGAAATCTAAGAAATTTTTATACACCTCCAGCGACTGTTGTAGCACCATCCCGTCGATCGTTAAGATTGTCAAACCAATATAACCGAAACCAAGTGCCCCAAACTCCTGAACCTGTTATACCAAGAAGAATGACATAGAACAGAAGATTTCAGTGGATCACTGGACGACAACTGTAAGCAGAAACGAGAAGAACGAGGCCAAAACGACAGTCTGATGAGACTTGGACAGCCTACCAGAGACGAATAGCAGCGGCTAGGGAACAATAAACTGCATGAATACTATGAGATCAGATATAACTTTACAATATCACTAATTTTCCTTATTGTTATTTAGTTTAATTTAAGTTAGTAACTTCTGCACATTCTATTGTGAACAAATTGTAATAAATAAGTTTAAATAAATCAAAATATCCGCACACTACATACAGATATAAGAAATTAGGTATCTGGACATAGCTGGTAGATATTATTATTATTATTATTATTATTATTATTATTATTATTATTATTATTATTATTATTATTATTATTATTATTATTATTATTATTATTATTATCATTATCATTATCATTATCATTATCATTATCATTATCATTATCATTATCATTATCATTATCATTATCATTATCATTATCATTATCATTATCATTATCATTATCATTATCATTATCATTATCATTATCATTATCATTATCATTATCATTATCATTATCATTATCATTATCATTATCATTATCATTATCATTATCATTATCACTATCATTATCACTATCATTATCATTATCATTATCATTATCATTATCATTATCATTATCATTATCATTATCATTATCATTATCATTATCATTATCATTATCATTATCATTATCATTATCATTATCATTATCATTATCATTATCATTATCATTATCATTATCATTATCATTATCATTATCATTATCATTATTATATAATATAATATTATATTATATTATATTATATTATATTATATTATATTATATTATATTATATTATATTATATTATATTATATTATATTATATTATATTATATTATATTATATTATATTATATTATATTATATTATATTATATTATATTATATTATATTATATTATATTATATTATATTATATTATATTATATTATATTATATTATATTATATTATATTATATTATATTATATTATATTATATTATATTATATTATATTATATTATATTATATTATATTATATTATATTATATTATATTATATTATATTATATTATATTATATTATATTATATTATATTATATTATATTATATTATATTATATTATATTATATTATATTATATTATATTATATTATATTATATTATATTATATTATATTATATTATATTATATTATATTATATTATATTATATTATATTATATTATATTATATTATATTATATTATATTATATTATATTATATTATATTATATTATATTATATTATATTATATATATTTTTTTGTACATAGAAAGCCATGTTTTCATGACGAAGACGCAAACGGTGCCACGACTAACCTAAATGCAACTGACTATTACAAATTCTGTTATAAATTATGAAGCATTTGAGAACAAGTCTAGAAAGGAAAATGTGTGAAACGAGTCATTGTTATGAACTCGTGCAAATTAATTTTGAACGTAATGGAAATGTATGGGACTGATGACAATGTATGAGAAGCACAATAATTAAACTTACAATTGCTTTTTCCTTTCTTGCTTTGTAATGAAACTATACGGGATTGACGAAAATATATAATAATTCCGCAATAATATTAAGATGTGTAAGATTATTCAGTATAGTGTGCAATATGGTTATATCTCAAAATACGTAAACATGCGTAGCTTAAAATTTTGAAATAGGGCCCTGTGCAGGAACAGAAGATGTAATTACATAAAATCCGGGCTTTAATTGTAATCGACTAGAAGTTGGACTGGAATGCAATGTAGGAATGTACTCAGTGCTATTTTTTCTGGGGGAACTCTGGGGGACGCGTTCCTCTAAATATTTTGTACCTACAAAATTTAAAACCACGAAATTTCCCTATTAAAAAGTAATAAATGTGATTTTATAAGTACTAATTGCTTTTATTTGTGTTTGTTGGGTTGACTTCCATCTAAAGATGTTATGGTAGCGTCAGAACCGACCGCAATCTCTGTAAGCATCAAAAATAAACCCATAACAACAACCGCTTTGCCATCCATTTTCTCAGCGAGTTTCCTGTTTACTATTGGTGTTTATGAATACAGTAGTGTGCATGTGACCTGGGTAAAGGATTTAAATCAGTACTCTTGGATCTGAGCGGATATGTTCCGTGTTCGTAGGTATCGTTCAGCTCCTTGCAGTGATAGACGCGTTAACCAGTTGTCTTGTTTACGCTTGCGGCTTACCGACGCTTGTAGTGTATTGCATAGTTAGAAGTCACAATGAATCGAAAAATAATTAGTTTAGTTTTGGTGTCCAGCATCCAACAAAATAAAACAGAGCAAGGATGAATGCATTTCCAATTACCTGTAGTTCTGGAAATTTGATGATGGGGGACAGCTTATATAATCATTGCAGATATTAATGTTACCTACTTGACCTACTTAATATCCTGCGTTACATATAGATTACTTAGACTTTAAAGTAAGCAAGCCCAGTCCGAGAGATCCCTTAAGCTGTTTTTTAGAAAAAGAGCGCTGAATGCACTAGTCAAATTCGCCTGAATGTTAATGCACCTCCCACGTGATTGTCCTAATGCGGAAGTGACATGCATTGTATATGTCATTTACAGCCTTTCCACTCTTTTCGTTAATAAGAGACGATCTGAATATTGAAACAGCTTGTTTGAATGTACAGTTTTTAAATGGTTTATAATATGTATTGCATTTAACTATGAATACAAATGATTTTCATATTATTTTACATTGGCATTTATTAATTCGTGTCATTGCTATTGATAGTTTGTTATTGCTATTAATCGTGTGTATGATGAATTGATGTTTTCTTGGCAGATTTTAAGAAAGTCTGCATTAAATTTAAATTATGCTTTATTCTAAATTAAGTTAAAATTACCATGATTAACATACAAAAGTATGCTTGGGATTATTATTCCTCCATGGAGACGAAAACAAAATGGTTACTCTCCGCTATGAAATGCGAAGATAAATTTTCTTTCATTTATTCATTTAATTTTTTAATGTTCCATTTGTATGCCACCTCTAACAACGGTCATATTGGCGGCTTTTAACCTCTTGGAACAATTGCTTAAGAGCAATGATGTTTATTCGCTTAGCGATGGTTTTGAACTTTGGGTTTCTGTTACTTTGGTTTTCTTTAATTTATTACATTAAATTTACGCACACATTCACACTTCCAGAGTCTAGGAATGGTGGGGATTAATCCTAGTGGAAGAACAAATTCCCACATCTCCAGCCGAGAGTCGAACCTGGAGCCCCTTGCACAGCGGGGCTAGCCGATTTTCTGTTGCTTCACGTTGGTGTGATACCTACCTTGATAAAGGCTTTATGTGAGCGCCTTATTTTGAGAGTTGTATGTATTTGTGGAGGTTTTGGCTTAGCTAGTTCTTTTGTTAGAATGAAAGTTATTTTATTTCTATTTTATGTACATTCCTGGCATCGGACAAAGTTAGGGTTCTTATATACTTAAATGATGTTTTCTTTTTCTTTGTCTCGTAATAAACCTCAACATTTATTTGTAACTCTTTCTTAGAATTAATATAAAATAATTATCTACAATCCTTTCTATTTTAAAAAATTATTTGTTTAAATTATTTAAACAGTTCTTAATACACCTTCTTCCTCTTTACACATGTACTTATGTAATTGAATATGAAATTAATAAATATATTATTATTCAGGAATTTAGTTCAAATACAATACCCCGTGACGCAATTTAAGAACGCCGTTCTTTAATTTCGGAGACTAAGCGTGTATGTGCTGTTTGGGCGTTTTTTATTCGCAATTGTCTTTAAAAGTTTTATATACCTTCATAATTATTGTCAATATGTAGTTATTTCTCTGTGCAGTGATTGTTTACGGTGTCCAAGATGTTTTCTGACAGGACTGTATGTGCACTTCTGCATGTTGTTTTCTCTCCTGGATGTAATTTCCGAGAAGTTCGGAAGCTAGTGGTAGAGAAACTAGAGGAAGCCTTAAACAGAAGCAACAAATGGACACAAATTATAAGCTCAATACTCCAGTGGAATAAAATAAGGATATCAGACCTCTCCCTTGGAACCGATACTCCAAGCAAACGGAGTACTCCCGGGTGATCCACTAAGCCCTAAGTCCTAGCATCCTGGCAGCAGAAGAAGTTATGAGAGTAGCTCAAAAGAGTAACATAGTAACATACGCGCATGCCGACGATATAGCGGTCGGTTCAAAAGACATCATAAAACTACAAAACACAAATGATGTGGAAGAATGGTGCTGAAAACACAAGTTCGACATAAACACTTTAAAGACGGAAATGGTGGTGTTTAGACTAGGAAGGTGGGCTCCACCTTCGGCAGAAATCTTTATCGAAGGAAGAAAGATAACCATCGTAAAAGAATTCAAATACCTAGGAATCACTCTACAAATGAGCGCCAAATGTTTTACAAAGCATCTAGTAGAAAAAGCAGCGTAAACTACAAGGACGAAATTAGCTACATCAAGACCCTCAACATAGAGACGGCAATGACACTATTCAGAATAAAAATCATGCCAATCCTAACGTATTCAGCTGGTCACACCCTAGCGAAAAGAACCTTTACATTAAAGTATACATTAAAAGAGCTACTGGAGTGTCAAAGACTACCAGATCCAGATACTTCTAACTCCTCGCAAGATCCATGCGGATCTGAGCATCTCAGTATACTTTTTCCTTTACCAAACACGGGCCTCAAAAAACTACTAAAATCGCTGAAAAGAAGAAGAGAAGAAATAACTCCGGAATTCTATGGATAGACCGGATGTGGACAACGAGATGAGGCACGTGCCTACAGGAATGGCAGTACATGGCTTTTACCATATATGTATGTAACAACTCAGTATTTCAACGGAAACGTGTAAATGTAACCTAAGATTTGAAGCTTTCACGGCGAACGTTATGGATCAAGGCTTCACGGGTGATCAGCCGTGTCAGATTTATAAAGGTCGAGTTTTCGGCCATTGTAGACTCCATGGCCATCTTCAGGAAGACCTTTATAAATCTGACACGGCTGATCACCCGTGAAGCCTTGATCCATAAATGTAAACTATGTGGACAAGTATGTGAACTTAGAAACTATGCAGTAAAAGAGTAAAATCAACTAAAGACTATGCAAACCAAGGCGCGAGTGCACAATCACAGTAATACAATGGAAATGTGTTTTACTTTCTTTTATATGGCTATTTAGCTGCAATAAAGGTAGTACATATTTCGGAAGAGCTTCTATTAGATACATATACCTACGCGGAGTGTATTCCCACAACTAGCTGTATACTCAGAATCAAATTCTGTGTATCCCTATCACTATTGAAAGTAACATTTTCACATGATTATTTATTTCTCTTCTGCAAGTTTGCTTCTTCTGGGATGTTCTCTTACGTCAGGTGCGTTCAAAGCTACAATGACGTTTGTTTGTGGCGCGTTCAGGTTAATACATTGCTGGGGATTCGTGTTCTGTTGTTCAATTGCGTGTCTCCTTTTTACTACCACTGGTGTTTAATTTGTCATATTAATTATCTATGTGATTTATTATGTATTACATTTAATGTTATCCCGTTTCTTGAGATATTACTTTACATGTTTTGTCTAGTTCTTTATTTGCATGTATTCTATTTTGAGTGATGTGTTCTATTACTCTAGTTTTAACATTTTTTCTTTTTATTATTCTAGCTATCGGTTTATGTAGTACAACATTGCTTACGATGATACTAAATTCACATAACTAATTTCAATAACATTAAATAACGTGACGCTGGGCATAGCACAAAACAAAGGACTGTCGAGGCTAAGCTACTTCACACCACATGCCGGACCGGCGGATGGGTAAAGGCATTCTAGGTCAGGCTACCTCGCGCATCTGTGTGTGCGTGACTGACAACAATGGAGGTCCTGTGACGTCATCCCCTCTATATAAGGAGGCGAGAAGCAGCAGATGAGTGAGTTTTACGGTTACCGACATCAGTCGGTCAGTGACTGACTGACTACCAGATGGCAGGCTGAGAACAGCCCTAGGTGTGTCATTCGTGTACCTGCCCTTTTAGGGCTTAACCACTATATGACGGGACTTAGGATGTTGTAGGATGGCTGGTGAAGAATGGGGATTGTGGGTTATAAGGAGGTAGCATAGATTTATGCTCCTCGTCGGATGTTAATTTCAGTGTGCAACTACCGTTGGGCACTGTTGGTGAGTGGTCCAAATATGGATATAGAAAATTTAGAATTCCAAGCTTCCCTTGGAAGGACTGTAAGGAGCTCAGCTTGCGCTGTTGATGGGGCACGGTCAGTGTATCAGTGAGTGCGAGACAACTGTGCGTGTGAGTTTCGTCATGTAAGATACATCGGTTATCGTGAAGAAGATTCTAACGAGCGTTTTGTCACAATAGGTAATTCTGGACCTCTAAACTCCAATAGACCATGGCTTTTAAGCCCGGAAGAAAAATCTCTAGCTTTAACAACAGGTACTGTTTCAAACGTAACAATATATAAGTGGATTCTTACAAGGATTCGTCGAAAGCAGCTGTGTTGCGGCAAGCTGGAAAGAAATTGCCTTTAGGGAATGCCCTAATTACAGCGTTAACTGGAGCAGTGCGGAACCAACATATTAACAAACTTGTTAAAAGAATTTCTTCGTTATATAGCGCCAAATTATTAACACACTGTAACATTTTAGAAGTCATTAATAAATTATTTGGAACCTATACTTCATGCAAGCTATTACAGCCCACCTGTGCAAGGCTCTGAAAATATAATAGGACTTTATCGCTCAGCAACGATAAAAAGACATCTCTTTGAACATGTAACACTTAAAATTCGCCGCGATACTTAAACCAACATTTGCCACAAAAGTTTAATTCTAAACGTTAATAAATCACAAATAACACTACATCACACAGGAAATCGTTTTATACAAAACTCTAAACATTGAATATAGGGAAGATGAAAGGTGAGTAGGCAAACTTCTACAGCGTGGAAGGTGAGACAAGAAATAGCAAGATAGCAGTACCATAAGATTGAAGTGTAAGTTTGAGGAAGAAACCAGGAAAGCTATTTGAAAACGACAGAAGATTTTTCATTTTCGAAATTCTTTAAAACGTTTCATGGAGGAGCTCTTGCGATCGTGAAAATATAAAATATAAAAATCAAATCTAGCTGGTCTAAATTAGAATAGTGGACTGTCAATTAAAATAGCAATTAGAAATTAATGTCAGCGAAGGGCCGTAATAATTGTAATATACAAAAATCTGGTATATAACATTTATTTGCGGTGCAACACCCCTTTCCGGGCCAAGGTTTACCGGCCGCTGTGTCCGTCCCCTCTGCCCATCACAGGCGTCATGAGTGGGATGGAATACTGGAGGTGGGACGTAGTCAGCAGCCCGGTCCCTCCCGACCGGCTGCCGCTATGCTGTCTTCGCAAACGGGGCCGTTACTTCTCAATTAAGTAGGTCCTCAGTTAGGCCCTCCGTGACCTAATGCGGCTGGGTGCACCCCGTACCACGTCTCCCAGGGGAAGAACATACCCACACCGATACCGGGAATAGAACGTGGGTCTCCCGCTTGGTAAGCAGCAACGCTATCACCACACTAAGGAGACGACCGGGATATGACTTGCAAATTGTTAAAAATCTATAATAAGGAATAACATTATATCATTACCTAAGATTAAAACCATTGTTCCGTATAACATTTGCAAAACCTACTTCCAAGATGAACGTCCATGCTCTGAAGGGCTAAGTAGCTAGAAAAGATGCAAAAAGGAAGCAAGATTCAAATTATTAATGCAGAGTCTTTTCTAAACATTTAACGCACTAGATTCTTAGAACACTATTCAGAAACAGAAATTTCCTTTATTATTTCAAAATACTGCACATCCAAGGGGTTAATAACGTTTAGTTTAAAAACTTAATGTAACGTTTGTGGAACTACGAGTATATATTTACATTATGATCACAGGAACAATAGCGGGGAAACAAACAATAGAAAGTGCACCTATATAACTACTATTAGCAAGATAAACATGGGGATTAAATGTACATTTGAAGAACGTCCTTAATATATGAAGAAAAGTTGAAGAGCTGCGGAGTGATCAGATGTAAAAGGACATGTAAAAATCAAATGAAAATTCAATATAAAGCTGCTAAAAATGCCAAGACTCCAAAGAGCATCCTCTTCCAATTTGTTTACAACAATTTTATTGTCCCTTCATAACACAATTGAAAATGTTGATAATATGAAATGGCCAAGCACATTGAAAACATTCCGCAACCCTAACACGCATTCTGAAACATAACTTCCAAACACGTGGCACATATTTTATGTGAAATTTCGCTCCGACCACCACTCTCACGTGGCACGGTTTCAGTATGACCACAGCGCTGACAGTCCAACTCCCATATGCTGGATGACTCCGATAAGTACTGAGCGGTAGGTTGTATGGCATAATACCTGTTCACTGCAGGGACTCCTACGACTATGTACTAGAAACTCAAGTTCAAAATCAAATATGTCTCGCTCATGCACAAAAGCAAAGAACCTGATATGAAGATTTGCGGTAGCAGATTTTCTTACAGCAATTACGTTTTTTGTCGTACGCGTAGTGGCCAATTTGAAGTATGCAGCTGACAATGATTCTGCAATGTTTTCAATTAATGATGTGATAAGGAGAAGAAACAAAACGGTTACTCTGAATCTGACCGGAAATATTTGGCTATGAAGTCCTCTTGCTTGTTTGGCAGCTCTCCAAACACAAACATAATAAAATTACAACTAATTCGTATGGTGACCGCTCCATTGTTAACGTGAGTGAAGAAATAACGATAGAAACGGGACGCGAGTCATATAATTACCAAACTTCAGTATGTGTCCATCAGGAAGCTGCGAGTCACATCTGCACTGTAATATCCACTCCCAAGAACAAAATATTTCACAAATAGACCATCCAATCCCCCCCCCCCCCCGCAGGGGCCTACTGCGGTAGGTACAGATCTTGGGGCGCCCAAAGTCCCGAGCCACATTCTCGTTCGAGTTCCTTTAAGGGGGGGGGGGAGAGTGCCTACGCTAAACGCCCAATAAACTTTGGTCCACATTTGTGCTTGATCCCCTATTTTATACCTGCCTGGACACAGTCTGATGGATACCCTTCGTGTGGGTTGTTGGTGGATGGAGAGATGCAAGGGGTCACTAGGTAACCGCGTAATTCCCAGCTTATCATGTAGAACCTGTGTTCGTATCCGTTGATAAAGGTCAGTTCCGGGGAGTTGTTGTTCTTGTGTTTAACGCCCGCTTTTACTACTACGGCACCGCAGGCGGTGACACTGATGATACATGGAATGAAGATGGAGCAACGGTGGAATGAAATGGCGGGGGAAACCGGAGCACCCGGAGAAAACCCGCCCTGACGCCGCTTCGTCCACCACGAATACCACATGCGGGTCCCTGGGATCGAACCCGGGCCGCCTAGGTGGTAGGCGAGCGCGCTAACCGCTCGGCCACGGCGCCGCCAGTTCCGGGGAGGGGCCATTGCATGAACTGATGCACTCCTGAAGGCGATTGGATCCCTCTGCTCATACACTGGGAGGTGAGACCCCAGGGTGAGCAAGGTCCAAGCCAGGAGTCTCACCTAAGCCGGGGTGGCTCCCAGGATGTGAGCATGCCATCGAAGACACTTGCAATGGCGGAGGATACTATCGCCATGGTACATGAAAACAAACCAAACTAAACGCACAAAGTTAGTGAAAAGGAGTAGCAGAGTTGTGATACTTAGTTATAACAAGAAGGCAAGAAATTTACATCCTGAATCCATTCATCATACAGAAGGGTTTTAACAAAATAGCTGGCCCAGCGAAAGACTGCACTAGATCTCGCAACAGCACGGTCCTGGCTGAAACTAGCTCTACATCCCGGCGCTACAATACTAAAAGCGAATTTGTTAGCCAACTATCTGGTACGTGTAAAGGTACACAGAATGCTGAACTCCTCCTGCGCTGTTGTGAATATCCGCGCATTGGACGGCATGTCCAATGAAGAATTAAGGAGAACCTAGAAAGCAAGGCGTGGTATCCGTATATCGGTTCAGACAAAAGAACGAGGCGAATATTTGTCCATCGGTTCTCTGTTCCTTACTTCTGATCGGGTCGATCTCGCACAAAAGATTAAGGCAGGGTATGAGACCATTTAAATTAGGCTTACATGGCTAACCCGTTGAGAAGTTATAAATGTTAGCGCTTTGGTCACACAAATGACTGTTGCAATGGTAGAGCTACCTGCGTGAACCATGAAGGTATCGCCCAATACGATGAATGTACATTACCTCCCAGTTGTGTTAACTGCAGTGGAGAACATCAAGCTAGTTCCTGGTAATGCCTCCGTTTTATGGAGGAAAGGGCGATCCAGAAGTTCCGGGTTAAGGAGAAGGTGTCCCTCTCAGAATCTCGTAAACTCCTGTGTATCCGACAATCCTCTATCCCAAGGTCCGGTACCTATAGCTCCGTTACAGCTAAGCCGGTACTGAAGCAGGAAATCGCTACACAAACCAGCAATCATAACAGAGCCGCGATTTCAGAAAGGATTCTCCTACCAAGAACTGTATCAAAATCTTCAACGTCTACAGCTACATCTCAGTCACTTACCAAGTCAGCTGATATAAAGAACATCCCTACAAAGTCACCATCCAAATTGCCAATCTCCAGCAATAGCGCTTATGTATGATGCATCATCGAAAAAAGTTTAAAACTCGTGTTAAAGCTGGCTTCCTCAAAGAAAATAACATCTCTGTTCCCAGTAAACCAAAGGGAAACAAGATATTCCTGCTCGAGGTCTATAATTGTGTTTGGATTGACAATATTGTTCTAGCAAAATGTCGGGAGGTCACAGTTGTACCGATTTTGGAAGCTGGAATGTATCGTCTTCTCTCGAGCTACCGTCCTATTTCTCTCACCAGTGGCGCTAGCAAGGTGACGCAACGCATGATCAATGGACGGTTGGTATGGTGGTTAGAAACTTGCAAGCTGCTGGCTAATATCCAATGTGGTTTACGATGACGCCGTTCAACTGTAGACTATCTTGTGTCGATATCGACAGAGATAATGAACGGATTTATGAAGAACCATTGGCATACTTTTCGACCTCAGAAGGCATGTTGGCGAGCAGGGATTCTACGCTTCCTGTATACCTGCAACATATGTGGACGCCTACCACTGCTCATTCAGGAGTTTATGAAGGATCACGGTTTCCGAGTATGGGTCGACTCGGTTTTTTCTAATCCTTTTGTTCAGGAGAACGGGGTTCCCTCAAGGTTAGGTATTAAGTGTCACGCTGTTTGCAATAGCAATTAACTCCATCTGGAAATGTGTTCCACCTGGAGTTAGAAAGTTTACTTGATCATCGCACATACCACACCTAAGAGCCCGATGTGACCGTTCCCTGAATATTTTGCGGGTACTACTCGTAAATGGCAAATCGTGGGGAGCAGATCGGATATTTTGCAGTGAATGTATCCCGTACTGGTCCGATCCAAATTAGACAATAGGTGTATGGTGTATTCGTCAGCATGACCATCTATGCTGAGAAGATAAGACGCGGTCCATGCATGCATGCGAATGACAATAGGAGATTTTCCAAGCCCAGTTGTGAGCCTTTGAGCCAAATCGGCAGAACCTCCACTGCAATTCTCGTGAGATTCCCTTAGCAAATTATGGATGTGCGCTTAGATGCAAGCCGCACCCAAAGTTCACTTAATTTTTCATCACCACGCCAAGCGAACGATATAGGATAAGCATGCTTAGTCCTATGCTAGCGGATTTTCATTTCTTAGAGGAACACCGAAGTGATATTTTAGCTTGTTTAGTCAAAAAATCGATTTTGGGATTTTTATTGTAAAAAAATGCACCATACCTTAAATAATTTGCGAATTTATAATCCCCTAGGGAGGAGGAAACATTTTGGACACCATTTTTAAAGTGGAGCGCCTCTGCCTTTAATTTCGTCTTTATATTCATTTTCTAAGAAAGGATTTTTTGTCACTTTCTCCTATTCAAAACCTGTCTTCTCCCACAAAAATCTAATTAATATATCAGGAGCGTGATTAGATACTTGAATAAAATGTGATGCATACATTTCTTTAGTTAATATTAATGCCTGTGCAAAAGCTTAAATCTCTAACTTCAATACTGTAGAAAATCACCTTTTTCACTTCGGTGTACCGTTAAGATTACTTGGAAAGACTTTAAGCTTGAAGTGCGGAGAGTAGTGCTGTCGTGTTGGCTATCTCTACTCTAGCAGTAAGAAACTTAGAGAAGCGAAAGAGGTTCCGATAAACTGGTTACTTCCTGGAATATCTCGTCGCGAGATGATTTTGGCACGGTTGAGAATTGACTACTGCAATTTTTTGCAAGGTTACCTTTTTAAACAGGACCCTGCTCCTCTTTGTCTGCTGTGCAACAACCTCTTATCAGTCTGTCACGTGCTGCTAGGGTGTTTCCCTAGCGCACATTCGAGACTTCCTACAACTGCCTGCCAGATTTGCAGAGATCTTGGCGGACGACAAACAAGTAGTCGAAGAGTTTTGAACTTTTTAGAAAAAACCAAAATTGAATTTTAGGATATAGAATTTTAGATATCTAATTTATATACTCTTTTGACAACTTTGCAACTTTGTTTTAATTCTAGCTTTTGCCCCTCTGATTTGAGTATTTATTTATATGTATGTATATTTGTTTTCCTTTTTACTAGTAATTTTACTTTATATTGGAGTTTATTCTGGCTTTTGCCATTAATTGTTTTTAGGGGCGCTGATATCCAAGTAGTTGAGCGCCCTTAAACCTAATCTCTCTCTCTCTCTGTTTCTCTTCTCTTTCTCAATTTACTCGATATCTGTGTAAGTCCCCAGTTCTCAGTGACCATTAACGTTTGTTTGTGTCTTAGTTGGAAAAAAAGCTGGGAATGGTTCAGAAGTGAATTTCGTATTTATGTAAGTACTATAAGCCCTTTCAGCCTGTGCTGCAACACGCAGATTTTCTTGTACCATTTGTGTGGAATTACACGATCTTGCAGGTATGTTAGGAGATAATTTGTAACATAATTCCCAGTTGTGCGTCCTCCTAGCAGGAAAGCTGCGCGAAAACTTGTTAGTAAGTTTAGCGACACTGATTCGATTCTTGATAAGAAGCGAAGGGTAAAGCGGCACATTATTACTGAGGAGAAATTATTGGCAAAATAGTAAACTCATAAGATTGAAATTATATCAGATCACTGTTCCTCAGAAATTGCTACCATGTAATGACTAAAGTGGCAGTATTTTTGTAACCTAAATTTGATTTGTCTATGATCGAGCTATTAATCAAACTTGAATCATTTTCTCTGACGATGCAAGGCTCCATTTACTCGGCTGTTTCAACATATTGCAACCAGCATTTGGGCTAATATGAAAGACTCCCTCCTTCTGGCTTGGCCCAGAAACCAGTGGCGCACGTTCCAACCCGGGGACGAGATTTTCCAGGGCGTATTTGTTCCCGCTGCCGGGACACTGGCCGAAGCTTCTAACCCTGAAAGAAACCTAGCGGGATGAAGCGTGAAATTAATTGATTAATGTAACGAAATGGAGGGACAGCACATTCGGAGTATATGGAAATCCTTCTCAGTATTTGCCTGGCAACCCAAGGAAACCTCCTAGACAACTTATGGGTCAGGAAGGTCGGCCATGGGGATCGAATGCACGATCTCCCGAATGCGTGTCATTCCGCTCGGTTGACGTCGGATATATCGCCAGCCATCCAAGCTTCGCCCTGTGACCTCGGATATCGCTTCCAACATGACCTTTTGAACGAACTTGAACAAACTCGAGTGTTCTAGATCACGTGTTGCTGATTGCATATGGGTCAATCCACGTCAAGTCGAACACCCGTAAAACACGACTTTTTCGTAGGAGGTTCAAAATTTTTTTTATGAATAATAGGCATCAAATAAGGAGACCCGTATTTTTTTATTTCCGTATTTTTAAATTACTTGCTTAGTTATGGCTATTAGAAACTAAGCAATTTCTGCGTGCACCGTAATATACTCGTAAAATCACTTGTTACTCTAAGTTCATATAGAGTTGAGAGTTGGGGTTTGGCGCACTGGAAAAGTTAAAAACACTTTTAACATCTTTCGATCAATCATTATTACACATAAATTTTGGACTGTTTTTTTATGGTGTATTTTGTAAAACCAAAAATAGAATTTAAAACGATGTGTTAAAAATCTAAAAAAAATACACACGTATTCCCTGACATTTTATCTATAAAATAAGATGTTGAAAACTATGGAGCTTGCATTAGTGCATTTGCTACACGGACGAGTAACAAGTCAGGTGACTGCACACAGCCTGCGAATTGCCGCGTCAGCTATGCTAATCAGATAACTTCTTCTTACAAGTCCATGCAGAAAAATTTCTCCACGATGTACCTTCTTTCTGATACTCCTGTAGCATCTGATACGTGCTTTTGAACTTTTGAATTTTTTTGAAAAAATCTTCTGATGTAAACAGTTCTTTGCTTTTAGCTTCTTTCTTCATGTAAGTTCATACTTTGAAATAATTTCTCTACTCTGAGTGTGTAATGCTTTGGTCCCTAATTTAGAACTTACAGGTGGCATAATTGATTTACGCTATGATCAATGTCTCAGAAATTCACTATATTCACTCTTTATCGCAAAGGTTTATGTCTTCAACTGCACGCTGTACTAAAAAGCACCTTGGAATTAGCAACACATGCAGATATCACTACCTTCCCCCTCCCTCCCCCTGTGCATGGTTTCATTCGCAGAATTATACAATATGAGCTGATGAAACAGACAAAGGCTATGGATTCGCCAACAGGACTTCCAGTCAAGGTCAGGGGCCAAGAACGATGTGTCCAGCTGTGCTTTACTATTGCACTCCTTCATTCTTTTGTCAAAAACTGAAGCTTTAGTGAAACAATTTTCTTTCGAAGAAGGAGGTAAAGCTGTGTGTTGTATGGAAACATTAGTTTAAAATGCATTTTTTAAACACATTTTGAAGATGCTAATAGTGTACATGTAATAGTGTCAGCTAGAAGTGTTCTCCTTACTGTACTGTTGAAACGTTCATGGAACCTCAAGCAATCAACAGCTGCCGCAATGGAAGGTGGCAATTGTGTGAGGTTTCTGTAGCCGCCACCGCTGCCACGCGAATTCGCTGCACTGATTTGCAAAGTTAATTACAACTGAACTATTAGAGGCTCCATTCTGATTTTTTCTGAGAATATTGAATAAACTTCATTGTATTTTTAGTTTTTTTTTTCCAGATTTTTAAATAGTCGAGTTTATGTTATTATCTAACTTTGAAACTTTAATCGTATAAAATATAATATAAATAATAATTAATAAAATTTTCTAATAAATACCTCACAAAATACTGCAATTTATCTTTAATATGAGCCAAAGATTAAGTAATTTGCTTCATTACAATCGGAGATATGATTGATCGAAGAGTGAGGAGCGCGCGATTTTTGGGACATTTCAAAAATTAATATCTGCCAAAATAAATTTGTTATACAAAACGAAGAAACACGGGTCAAATATATCTGGTTCCAAAACACCAAAAATAACTTCAAGAAAATCTGAGAGATCAAGGTCATTTTTTGCCATATTTTGTTCGATTTGACGTGGAATGACTCATATGCAGCATGTCGCCTCGCCTTTGATTCCCATGTCAAGTTCAAACATTGCGCAACTCTACTGCCAGTAGTCTGCATATAAAGGTTAACTGAATAAAGCTGTATTCATGGGCTATCCAAATAAACATATTTTTAGTGTTTTAGTGTTAGATATTTTGATGAAGAAAAAATACGAAACAGTTTCAATCTCAAGGGTAGATTCGGGTAGGAGGAATGTCCTTATCCTTGCAATAGACTTAATTTAAATGAGAAGTTTGGTAATAAACCGGCTGTTCTTTCTTGAGTGACACTGTTCGCAGATAACAAACATAGCATAGAAACACACACACCCAAACACACACACATAGACACATTCACTCACTCACTCACTCACTCACTCACTCACTCAATCACTCACACGTGCGTGTTTCAGAAGAACTTGAGAATTTCAATGGTAACTAAGAATATCTATAAAATGACCCAAGTCAGGACGGGCGGACGGGTGGATGGATACGACATGTGTTCTTGTCTAAACGATGCATGTATTTTTGTGCAGTAAGAATTTGTCTGTCCCTTAGAGTGTATCGATTATATGACAACCATTCAGGTTAAAGAATGAGTGAGTGTGTCGGGTTTAAGGGCCCGTCAACAACTTGGTCATTAGGGCCCTTTCAGGTTAAAGAGGCAGCCCATATACAGATACATATAACACTGCATTTTAATTGTCATACTAATGTCCTGCTCATATGTTACTGCTAACAAAATGTTTAAAGCCTCTTATTTTTTAAGGTCAAAAGTACTGAAAATGTTTCCATGCAAAAGTTAGGCTAGGGTGGTAAGATTTACTTTAATATCTAAGTGTCGTACACTTTTATGCTGAACTTAAAATCCACTTTCCAAATAACCTACTCTTTGTTTCTCAGTTATGCGATTCATGGCTAGACAGTGAAATAGACACACGTGACCTTTCTCTAAGAATGGTTGTTATGGATCCTGGTGAAATCGGTAAGTCCAAGGTTTAGGTGCAACACAGCAGCTGCTCTACGTACAGTAGTGTCCAAAAGTTAGGTATATTGCAATATTTTATTACCAAACTATTAAAATAGTACAAACGTTAAGCATACTGTAATATGTTGTTACCAATGTATCAGAATGATCTGGAGTACAATAGAGTAAGAAATAGCTGACAGTTTCGGCCTCAACACACATTTTACACAAGTACATATCCGACTATCACCTCCATAATAACAATGATGGTGCTGAGCGGTTAATATCGGTGTGCTGACCCTTTATGGCTATACTGGCCTCGTGCGCTATGGTCCACTCTGTATAGGATGGTTCAAGAGCTCTGCAGGTAGCTGTTCACATTCCTCACAATGCATCCCACGCATGCTCAATATGGTTCATATCCGGGGACATCGCTGGCAGTCTATGTGTCGGATATCTTCCCTCTCAAGATAGGATAGTCGTCCACCAGGTTTGCTCTGTATGGATGTGCATTATCGTCCATAACGAACGTGGACCAAGAGCATCTCTGAAAAGTCGCACGCGTGATTCCAGATCTTCGTCTCTGTACCTCTGGGCTGGTATCACCGTTGAAGATGTGCAGATATATACCTCCGTTGAACACCATGCCCACACGAGTCCGCCACCACCACTAAATGAGCGTGCTTCCAGATATTTGTGGGATGAAACAAGTTTTCTCCAGATTGTTGTATGACAACATTGTGGAATCATTGTTCAAACTGAATCTGGACTCATCCGTAAACAGCACGTTCCTCCATTCATTTAAGATCCAATGTTGACGTTGCGGACTTAACTGTAAATCGGACCTATGTGCAATCGAATGAGTGGGGCATAAACACCTCACGTCTAGCATAGGGACCGACTGTCCTAAGGCTTCTATATACAGTTTACCTCGAGACTCGAACGCCTGAAGCGTCTGCGATCTCGGAAGACGTGGTACAGGCATCCTCCGATATTGTTATCTTAAGGTCAAATATCGGTTCCGTTGCGCCGTTTTGACCATTGGGCGACCATATACATCTATTTCTCGGAACAGTCTCAAAGCCTGGAAATGACACTTTATACTACATTCAGGGCTCGAGGGACTGCGACCTGTGTTTAACCATCCCCTAGACGTCCGACTATTCTACCCTTCAAAAGAGCGTCCATTTGGCATCTTTGTGGCATGTTGGTGCTGTCCTGTAAACACTTTGCGAAGAACTAACACTGTTCGCAGTCAGAGACCATTAACGAATGAATCATGCACCGCGTCTGATAGTTTGATGTTGGCTGGTTCTCTAGTTTGATTGTCCTATGAAGCCCTTATCTATCAAAGACCAGAAGCAAGCGAAGGCACACACTGTGTTGGTGTTTAATGGCACTTGCTCACCGTTTTCCCTTTTAGTTATCTGTTTTCCGAATTATGCTTTATCTTTGAACAATATAGTAATAAAGATTTTAAACCGCTTTGTTGGTCCAAGGGAACCCAAGACGTGAGCTTCTAGGGAAGGTTCTGGTTGAATGCACCTACTTCCTTGCCTACTTAGTAATGGAAACAGATTTTAAAGTTAAAAAAAAAAATCAAGGCATGTCTCCGAAATGCAAAAACACCTACGAGTATATTATATAAATCATGTGTTTTAAACGCACATTTGTGTGTAGTATGATTTTGACTAACCATTGCGATTTATCTACTACACAAATATCTTTCGAATGAAGAGGCACTTGTTAGTTATTCGCAGAAGCTTCAAAATGTGCAATTTATTTTTGTGCAGATACTTAAGCATATGAAAGATAAATGAAAACCTCCATATAAAGGATAGTTCGAGATGGGGGAAGATTACTAAGTTTGGTATTAAACGGAGTTTACGCCTTTGGGTCCTACTGTTGAAAGACCGCACACATGATTTCTCTACTCACTCGCCTCTTACAAAGCTTATCATTCCATTCCTGTTAATCCAGATAAATATTCAATTCATATTTATATATATTAGTAGGTATAAGGATTCAATAGGTATGGCAACAGTCACATTTTAAAGACCGCACTACCGTGGAATTACATGCTCGTTGCACTTCCTTGTTAAGGTTTAACAGTCGTTCTTTTTGTGTACGACGCCACAGGCGGTGGACACCGCTGATACATGAAATAAAGAAATAATTGGTGATGCAATTTTGCAAGGAAACATTCCAGACGTAAATCATTTGCCAATTGCTAGGATTAAGAGAAACGTGGGAAACGGCTAGGAAAGATGGTCCTGAATGTGCTGTTTACATGACCGGCAGGAAACGAAGGAAAGAGCAGAGGCTTCCCAGTTGAGAAAACGTGAAGTATGTGAAAATCCAAGTCAATAAAAAGAAATATATAATTTTACTCAAGTGAAGTTAAAATTTATCGTTCTATAAGATCTGCTGCTTTGAAATTATTTACTTTAGAATTATGAAAAAAACTGTGAAACAATAATTATTGAAACAATAATATTGCTTATTTACGAGCCCTATTTTGATAGATGGCGATGGCTGCTGGGTACCTTATAGTTAAAATAATGCGACGCCGGGCACAGCGCACAATAAAGGATGGTCCAAGGGGCCAAGTTACTTCACAACATATACCAGGTTGGTAAGCAAAGAAAGGCGCAAGGTAAACTTTGCCCACACCACTCAAGCCAGCGAAAACGTGACTAACAAGAATCAAGTGGCAACACAAAGGGTTTCCAGAGCCTTCGAGAAAAATTGCCAGCGTGTTTTTGGAAGTCAAGAAAGGTCCGTGTGACGTCATCACTGTTATATATGGGGCGAGGAAACACAGAGAAACAGTTGCAGGCAGAGTCGGTCAGTGTTTAAGTGAGTGCGATATAGTTGTGCGTGTGTCGTCGTGCCGTAAGCAAGTTTAAACGAGAGTCGAGTGATTGTATCGTCGGAGTTAGTGTATTAGAGTCAGGGAAAATGAAGGGAGAGATAGTGAAGGTACTGAGTCAAGTTTACGAGAAGAGAACAATTGTGAGTTGTAATATCATAGACTTTGTTAACGTGTGTAGAAGAGAAGTGTGTTTTTGTGCAGAAATTTGGAAGAAAATAAACCCAGAAAAAGGTAAAGGGGCTGGTTTGGTCATTTTGAGACAATAATGAATGAACTCAAGGTAGTTAATCAGTAAATGTAAATCTCGTGGGTTTATACATTTCGAAACCGAAACGACTAGTTATTGACTCACTAAGAATGTAAGTAAGTATATAAAGTACACGGCTTAGGATGCATTACGAAACCAGGAGGTATATAACGATAGAGATTTTTTAGCGCAAACATAGGCAATTCGAGATGGCTAGCTATACACCAGAAATGAGAAATGATAATGACGATATGACATGGATTTACTTTCCTGAGTATGAAGAAGCGAGAGTTCATTGACAAAGATAGCTTCAATACAAGATGTATTGTAGCACCTGTACCCATTTTTACTCTCAACAAGAAGTTCACCTTATACTTTGGCTCTGTGAAGAATTTTGAGCTGTACCACAAGGTAAACTCCTGAGTAAAGTAAATGCTATCTCCTACTATATCTCAATATATTACTTCACAGCACGTAGAAATGTTTTTCTTTCTTACTGTTCCAGTAGTCCTGCAGAAATAGAAGAAGTGGATCTTGGCTCAGTAAAGTATGCTGCAAAGAGCAAAGCCACCAGTACTAGTAAAGAGAAAGTATAAGTTATAAAAATCTGATTCTTCTATCTTCTGCATGTTACTTCAGATAAATATTTGCAGAAATTGTCTTATTGCTTATTTCCTTGTAGGTACAAAGGGAATAAGGAATGCAGTAGGCTTTGAGCGATAATCAAATCTTTTACAGCTTTCAAATTCAGTTCTCTTTGCACGACGAACATATAAAAATGAATAACGATGTTCCATTTGACGAAAGTATTCTCAAAGTCACGCATATAACAAGCAATATCTTCGAAATGGTTCACTCTACAAAAAATGTATTTCGGCATAAATTATATGGTTTAGCAACACCTACATGCTTTGTAGGTAAAGTAAGACTTGGTCTCTTTCGGTTTACCAGTTGTGCTAAAATGATCCAGAGTAAAAAGGGACTATATGGGCTATAGCCACAAAATTCAAAATATACATTTCATTAGGCGTAAAAATATCTTAAACATACGGCATTTTAATCAAAATCTTTAAAGTGATTTTCGAGAAAATATATTTTAACGTTCCCCAATGTAATATCATATCGAATGATGAATGAATGAATGAATGAATGCATGAATGAATGAATGAATGAATGAAATGACGCTCAAATGAGCCCGAGATCCATGCAGCTTAAGGTTATCCGACATTCGCCTTCTCAGGATAACGGGAAACCTCGGAAAAAACCTTATCCGGATAACTCACCCTAGCAGAGTTTCGAACTCGGTACCTTTTAGTTGTGAGCCGGACACCACACATTAGAGAGGCCGGCTGGAGCAAATATAGTGTCATAAGTAAGAATGATTATTATAAGAATAAAAAATAATAAATGGTAAAGAACTTCGACAATTTGCAATATTTAACGAATATAGAATCACTAATAGGTATTCTTGAAATAAAGGAATTCATAAGCATACTTGGTCTGCCAGAGGTTCGAAATCAATTATAGATTATTTTCTAGTGAATAAAAAATTAATACCGTGGTTCACCAAGGTAAGAGTGTATAGAGGCTTTGATGTTGAAACAGACCACTTCCTTTTGACATGTAACATTAAACTATTAGAAAGATGGAGAAAAACAACCATGAAGAAGGTTCACAATGAAGAAACATATAAAGTCCAGCTATTACAAGATGAAAGTATACGAAATCTGTACAAAATAGATTATCTCAATATATGTACAAAACGAAACAAGCAAGGATATTGAAGAAGAATGGAATGACATAGTATGCGCAATAAAGAAAGCAGCATATGAAGTATTAGGAAGAAGAAGAAAAAATCATATGAGGAAAGGATTGAGAATATGGAACAGCTATAGAAGAAAAGAAGAAGGCTTACTTAAAATACCTGCAAATGAAAACAGATGAATCAAAAATATCATATAATGAGAAAAGGAATCCCAGACGGGATAAACTCTGAATTAATCAAATACGCTGATATGTTTTCTAAATTAAGATTTCTACACCTAAATATGTGCTGGGAAAAACAAAGCATACCAACTACATGGCGACAAGGAGAAGTCAAACTAATTTATAAAAGAGAAGACTGAAATCAAGCATCAAATTACAGAGTGTGTATAAAATATATACTAGAATAATAGCCAGAAGAATACAAAAAATAATTGAAAATGAATTAGAAGAGCAGAACGGGTTCCGAAAAGGGAGATCTTGTACAGATGGAGTATTTGCTATAAAACAAATCATAGAAAAAAGAAGGGAAAGAAATAAGGAGACTCATCTATTATTCATAGATTTAGAAAACGCGTTTGATAGAGTAAATAGAGAACTACTATGGAATACCCTGGAAAACAAAGGTATCCCTAATCAAATAATAGAAACTGTTAAGAGCTTATAGTATGAGACAAATGTGTGTATAGACCCGTTGCTAGCTAGAAACAGTAGGAATTTTTTTCAAAATAAACCAAGGAGTGAGACAAGGATGTGCTTTATCACCTATTTTATTTCATATATATAGGCAACATTCTATTTGGATGGAAAACATTTTAATAAGGAAGGAATATTAATTGAGAATAAGAGTAGAATAAATGCCCTATTATTCGCAGACGATGTGTTATTAATGGCAGAATCTGAAAGAGATGTACAAATGTCGGCCTATGAGTTCCAAGTGGTGGCCAATAGATATTACTGCAAAATATCAGTAAGTAAATCAAAAGCAATGGCATTCATAGGTAAATATGGAATAAAAACTAAAATTATTTTGGAAAATAAGATAGTGCCACAAGTAACACACTTTAAGTATTTGGGGTGCGATATTACATAAAGATATAGAAAATAAAATATAATAATTCCAGGCTATATGTGGAACCATTAAAAGAACTTTAGGTCGGAAAAAAGAAAAGACTTTAAACTTAAATGTTATAAAACACTGGCTGTTCCTTCTTTGTTATATGGAAGTGAAAGTTGGATAATAAAATCAAAGGATTGTAGTAGGATACAGGCAGCGGAAATGTTATTTCTGCGGAAAGGATACACAAGAGCAGATAGAATAAGAAATGAGTCAATAAGAGAAGAACTAAATATTTATAAATTAGAAGACAAAATTAAAACAAATAACTAGAAATGGACAGAACATTTAATGAGAATGAGTGAGACAAGAATACCTAAGAGGACCTTTGTATATAACCCAAGAGAAGCACGAGATGTTGGCCGATCTCGCAGAAGATGGACTCCACTGATGACTTCGCCGGAACGGGCTGCTAAGCCTAAACCATGAAGAAGAAGAAGAAGAAGAAGAAGAAGAAGAAGAAGAAGAAAATAATAGCCCAAGCGCAAAAGCTCTTCGCGGGCCAAGGCCTACCGCCCGGCGGCTGCGTCCCCCATCTCTACCCACTACAGGCGTGCTGAGTGGGATGCAGAACTGAATGGTGGGACGTGGTCAGCACCCCGAGCCCTCCCGACCAGTTACGTGGCCTTCGGAACCTATGATCGCTACAGTATGAAGTAGCTCAATTGGCCCCTCCGGGACCTACTAAGACTGAGTGCGCCCCGTGCCGAAGAAGTTAAAATTGGTGGTTTAACTAAAGAAAAAATAGCACAAATTTTATAAAATTATTTATTTTGAACCACGAAATGCAAAAGCACTTGAACTATGATGTAGAACCAAGAGGAATATTATATACTAAATGTGTATGCACAGACTGAAGAGAACGAGTTTCACAAACGTTAATATAAGAAATTCCAAAGAGTGACACTATTTTATTATATTATTTCATTGGATAAGCATATAGTCCACTTTTTTCACTGTTGTAACACCAAAGCACATTTCCCATTATTTTCGATCCACTTTTTCTCTAAAATCTAAACTATAAGGTATTAACACAAGTTCGACAATATCCTATATAGTGTCTATTTCTTTAAATAGCCTACTGTCCTCCATCCAGCTCTGTGAAAAGATATAGCAGTTAGACAGCAATTTCATGTGTTGAAAGTTTAAGGATACGAATTTTCAATAAACGTTCATTAAGATAAATGTCATGAATGGTGTTCTTCAAAACTATTTGTCCAGATAAGTAGTACTTTGCTTGAACCATGTCCATATCTGACTACTCAAGTGGAGAATTTATGGTAAACAATTCGGAACGTTTGGAATTTATTTCTCTGGTCCCAGCCTTTCTTCCGATTTCATTTCCTTTTCAGCTAACGCACATTTGTTCCAACATAACTTCTCTATGATGGTTACGGGTGTAGCCAAAGATCAGTAGGCACTATAATCGGTGCACTCTTAGAAGCCCACTTGATGCAAACACATGACGTAATTCTCTAGTTTGCAAAATGTCAAAATCTGTTCAGTTACTTAATTATCACTTTATTTTCTTCTACAACTTTTGCACAAATACACAGTTCTCTTGTACTGACGTTAACACAGTCTGCAGCCTTTCTTCATATTACAACTGTTTACTTTTGGTAACCTTGACTCAGTCCTTTCAATGTCTCTCTTCACTTTCTCTCTCTGCCATACACAAACTCCGGCGGCACAATCACTCCACTCGTTAAATCTTCCTCACTTTGACGCGGCGTTCCTTTCACGATGACCGTATCACTCACACACGCACGCCCGCGCACACATACACACAGCTGTCTTGCGCTCACTCATGTCTGTAACTTCACTCTTCTGCTGCTTCCTCGCCCTCTTATATAGCGAGGATGACGTAACAAGGGGCTTTCTCGACTTTCACAAACAAGACGGCCGCCACTCTTCTCGAATCATCTGGAAAAATCCCCTTTTGGTCCTAGCGCTCCGATTATTGTCACGTGTTTGCTCGCATGAGTGGTGTGGAGGAGCGTATATTTGCGCCGGGTCCATTGTTGTTAGTCTCGTATACACAGAAAGTCACCGAGACAGCCTTTGTTTACTCGCCCGCCTGCTACGTGATGTGAATTAGCCTGGTTCCGATCGTACTTTGTTGTGCACAGTGTTCGTTGTCGCAATACATTACTTTAAAATTACGCAATTATCTGTGAGTGATCAAGAAGTTAAGCATAGTTCGAAACCTTTGATTAATAGGAAATAGTAAATAATGTGAATAAAACTAAAGCAAATCAAATTTCCGTTTAATTACGTGTGGTGTAGTTCACCCCTCTTCAACATGTATACAATGATGTAGAGCAATTTCTTCCTCGTAGCTCAGGCGAACACGGCACTAAGGCGGAAAGACACTAAATGTTTTGTGTGTATCAATTCTATCGTCTGTCATAGTTAATCCTGATCACCCGTGATCATTAGTTTCCTCGGGATGGAAAGCAGGGAGAGGGTTAAAAGAGATGTAGTAATGGGGTTGTTAACTTAGTTTGCGTTAGCGCAAGACCTTATGTCGGTCGGTTGGTATACCTGTTTTATTGGCCTTTTCTTTTTCCTAGTATCGTGTTGCGCTAACCTAAATAAAACCAAGTATTTGCAGCTGTATCGTATTGTAAAAATGTTACACTTTGTCAACAAATCTTCCTTTTTTAAGAAGGAAGATCCATGTAGTCAAATGTAACGCACCCAGCATCTAAGCGTACCATTACAGCGATTGTTTTACTTGGGCCCTCCGCTTTCTTTACCAAAGACACATTTGACTACAGTTGCTGGGATTCGCTCTCGCGACTTTTGACTTTGAATGGATGGCCAGTCCATTGCGAATGGCACTAACGATCACGGCTTATTTGAATCGCCTCAGCTAAGGTGCCTCCAAAAGGGATAGGAAAACTAGTTTAGGAATTAGAGGCCAAGAGAGAACGGCGTAATTTGTTTACAAAAATAAATTTAATAAAATGATCAAGCGTCCATGGGACACAGAAAATAAGTAGAAAATAAGATGCACGGACCATCTACGCACGTTCCGCTCCGAGTGATCACTGTCCCTTATTGACACAATGAGTAGTTTTTGCAAGATTGCGCTTCAACGAAAAGTCGTATTCATTTTATATACAGAAACGGACCGATGGCAAAATGGAGCGACGGACGGACGGATGGACGGACAGACGGACGGACGAATGGACGGATGGAGGGATGGACGGAGGGACGGATGGACGGACGGACGGACGGATGGACGGATGGAGGGATGGACGGAGGGACGGATGGACGGATGGACGGACAGACGGATGGACGGATGGACGGATGGAGGGATGGACGGACGGATGGACGGATGGACGGATGGACGGATGGACGGATGGACGGATGGACGGATGGAGGGATGGAGGGATGGACGGAGGGACGGATGGAGGGATGGACGGATGGAGGGATGGAGGGATGGACGGACGAATGGACGGATGGACGGATGGATGGAGGGACGGAGGGACGGACGGACGGACGAATGGACGGATGGAGGGATGGATGGAGGGACGGATGGACGGACGGACGGACGGATGGACGGATGGACGGGCAGACGGATGGACGAATGGACGGATGGACGGATGGACGGATGGACGGATGGACGGATGGACGGATGGACGGATGGACGGATGGATGGACGGAGGGACGGACGGACGAACGGAGGGACGGACGGACGGACGGACGAACAGACGGACGGATGGACGGATGGACGGATGGATGGAGGGACGGAGGGATGGACGGACGAACGGAGGGACGGACGGATGGACGGATGGACGGATGGACGGATGGACGGATGGACGGATGGACGGATGGACGGATGGACGGATGGACGGATGGACGGATGGACGGATGGATGGACGGAGGGACGGACGGACGAACAGACGGACGGATGGACGGATGGACGGATGGACGGAGGGACGGACGGACGGATGGACGGACGGACGAACAGACGGACGGATGGACGGAGGGACGGACGGACGGATGGACGGATGGATGGACGGAGGGTCGGACGGACGAACGGAGGGACGGACGGACGGACGGACGGAGGGACGGACGGACGGAGGGACGGACGGACGGATGGACGGATGGATGAACGGATGGACGGATGGATGGAGGGACGGATGGAAGGATGGACAGGGGATGGACAGGCGGACAGACAGACTACATACAGACGGACGGACGGACGGACGGACGGACGGACAGATGACAGACGCGTTGGTACGTTTGAGGTTGGTAAATGATTAATTCCAAAACCGATCGCCGATCGCCGTGAAAATTGGCACATCTGATTGTTTTTTCATTGAAAAGGTTTTTATATGCAATCCATTTCACCACGCAAGGTATTACATTCACATGGTTTTCTCTACCTGCTTTTCTTTTACATAACACATTCTCATGCTGTTCTCCACTCCCTCTTCTAGAAACAATGCATATATATTTTTATACGTTTGACATATCAATGCAGTATATGCCATTCACAAGGTTTTTTCTACTCGTATTTCTTTTACGAAACGCAATAACACTTATTTCTCTATTCCTTCTTTTACAAACAGTTCGTACAATTTCTATATGTTTGGAATACAAAGGCAGCGTGTTACATTCACACGATTTGCTCTACTCAGTTTTGCTTTTACTAGACAAAATCGCATTTCTTACTGCCTGTAGTAACAATTCATACAATTTTCTATATGATTGAAACAAATATGTATTACATTCACTTTGTCTCTTGGCTTTCCTTCCTGTAGTATGTGTTACTGTTGAACAGTGCTTTTGCATAGTGTCGTTCCGGTGTTTTTATGAAAAAATGAAGAAACGATTAAAAAAGTAAAGTTGTCACTATTGGTGTAAGGAGCGCGACAAAACCAGAATATGGCGCAGTTGATGAATTAAATGTTAGCCAAGATAGTCTCAAAGGGAAATTAAAGAATTCTGGAACGCGGCAGATGGAAAAATATATGAAAGCTGAACTGAAAAATAAAACTTCGGAATAAAAAAATACGGAGACAAAGATGAAAGTCGAATTGAAAAGTGTTAATTCCGGAATGGAAAAGATGACAGGAGGAATGTCCGATATGAAGACAGAGCTATCGAAGAAGATTAACAAGCAAAATATGTCCGGAGTGAAGGAAGACTTGGAAGAACTTGGCGGAAGGTTGAAGGACCTTGGCCAAAGTGTTAACGCCCTAGAGGCCTAGAAGATAGAGACGACGGTAGCACCAGAGAACTTAAATATATGGTGGAACAAATACTCGACCAGAAACTCTAACTAGACAGATGTCTTTCGGGGAGGCCTGTGTCTTACGGCTGAAATAATGATGATACTGATAAAACATTTATATGTATATCGGAAACGGCTCTAAAAATTACGATGAAAATTTGTATTTTTTTAGAGTTTTGCTTTTGAAGTTTATCTAAATAAGTATCTTCTCCCAAAAATATGATTTAACAAATAAGAAAGAAAAAGCCGAGCGAAACTTGATCGCCTAGATACTATTTTATACAACTCACTATTAGCGAAGAACAAAAAATGTATATCAGATGTTAGACGATATATGTCCAAGTTGTGTCCTGGGTATTAACCTTGCTATCTTTAAGTATAGTTACACTCTACCATTCCGTACCTATGAAACAAATGAATTAAAGAGCGAGATGCAAAATGAATTTCTCTGTCTCATTGTTTAAACAACTTCTGTGTTGAGCAGCTGATTGAACCACTGTGTTGATTGTAATTTAATAATATTACTCATATTATGCCAACATACTGTGGCTACGCAGCAATGGGTAATTAACACAGCACGCAGTCTAAAGAAAGAAAGAAAGAAAGAAAGAAAAAAACAGAACTTCCCTGTCCTCCTGTTTAAACAACTTCTGCGTTGAAAAGCTAAACTGAGCCACCGATTGTGTTGATTCTGGTATAAGTACTCAGCTCTGTGCCTAGGCAGAAGTAGGTAACGAACATAGCGCATAAACTCTTAGAACAGTGAACAGCTCAATAGTTGAATACATCGGTGCAGACTGAAGGATACATTGTAAAATGAGCCTTAAACGTAGCGAGTAAAATGTTAAACTAGAATTATGTAGAACTACATTTACTAAATCATTTACTCCGTTACGTCAAACACATGGAAAGGGAAAGATGTTATAGGCCCAAAGACATGAGTGTCTTAAGTCTTTGAAAAACGAAACAAAGATGAATCAAATCCCAGACTAAGAAGAAACGAGGAACTGATTGATTGAATGATCAGGCCAGGACTGCAGATTGGGTTGTATGCAGCTGATACATGTAATAAACATACTAGGAACCGCTCGTGGTTCTGTATTACAGTCCGCCTTTCCAAGACGAAACTTAATTCGAATTTCTTCCAAAAAGATAAGCGGCGAGTATGGAGGATAGTTTAATTTTTCTGACAACTGCTTGACAGTAAATCGAGGATTAAAATTACTGAACGGAATTATATGACATTTTCTCTTCGACCTACAATCGAAACAGCAGTCATAAGTTTTGATTTCTTGAATCTCGCAAGGACTGAAAAGCGCGTATGGAGTTTATGTTAAGGTTTTTACAGTTGACATATGTCCAGTTCCTTCTTGAAGGCCAAAAGTCAAAATTAGGGAGATTATGTTGACACTCATTGGCGTGTTCGTCATACAGTGCAAGGTTAAAGGCTCTTCTTCTCCAAAATGCTATTGCTCAGTCCTTCCAAGCGAGCGTTTTTACTAACATAGTTGTTCTTTAACCTTCAAATTGTTCAGATATGTTGATTAGTTCATGTTTTTCTTTATCCTGGAAAGTCATATAGGACAGTGAGATGCGTGAAATAACACTCGTGTGTCCGAAGTGCCCTTAAAGTTTCCCGACTGTTGACTTCTCAGGATAAGGAAAACCCTGAGAAAGGTCTTATTCTATAACTCAATCTAACCGAGATTGCAGTTCAGCAACTCTTAAATATGAGGCGGAGGCACCATATCTAAAGCACAGAGGTGGGATAATTTTAATATATGGTACAAGTGTTCATTAACTGTCTTCAAGCATTTGTTAAAATAAGAGAAATTTCCTTCCATCGAAGTACTGACGAAGACGTGGGAAATAACAAAACTGTGGTCCAGAGGTCACTCTTCTGGAGTTTCAACCAGGAGCTTTGGTTCCGATTTACGACTCATGGGATATCTATTCTGTACAATAACAGGTCTGCAAAATCTGTAAAGTGTGAATGTGCCAGTGATTGTTACTGTTTCAAGCAAGAAATGTCCTATTGTCAACTAGTTGCTTTTTAGTCAAAGCCACCGATATGAACACAAAATCTAAAGAAGAGGTGTACAAATGCAACAATGACAAAAATATTTAAATAAAGGAGGGTACTCTATAACCACTAACTGCAATATTTCAAATTGTTTTTTAATTTCTTGATTAAACGCATGCAGTCGTAGTTATTGTCAATCGTTATTTCTACCACTGAATTGCGTAATTGTTTCACTGTTTTCATTCTTGGTATTTTTGAGAAATAATGAAGTGTCAAGGTGGTCTTAAAGTACTCTCCCGTCGGTATTATGTGATTCGTGTGAAGAAGGAATAGTTAAACACTTTTATGTATTACCTTTATAAATAACACAAGATATAATATACAGTTCTAAAATAAATTTGTTTTAAAAATTGCTCAGACATTTTGTTACCAGTTGTGATCTCAAGTAACGCCCCCCCCCCCTTCCCCACTCACACACATTTTGATTTGTAGTATAAGTTCTGTAATAAGGATTGACATAATATCTAATGCGATTAATGTAAAAAGGAATAGTTAAATAGTGCTAAATATTACCTTTATAAACAAGATATACTTCCCATTTTTAAATCAAATTTGTTTAAAAAATTGCTCAGAAATATTGTTACCAGTGGTGGTCATTAAGTACCCCCCCCCACTTGATAACTAAGTATTGGAATAATGCTAGGTTAATTTGAACACGATGTGTGTGTTTGTGAGTGCAGCTTAATCTAACAAAAAGTGAGAAAATAAATCATATTTAACAGAGGCAACCTTTAAGGACGCAAGGCTAAAGCTTTCAAGACATTGTCTACAAAGCTTTTTCTACATACGACACCACAGGCTGTGACACTGATGATACGTGGATTGACGATGGAGCACCGGTGGAATGAGATGGTGGGAGAAACGGGAAAACCCGGAGGAAACCCGCCCCAGCGCCGCTTCGTCCAACACGAATCCCACATGCGGTTGCCTGGGATCCAACTTGGGCCACTATAGTGACAAGCGAATGATCTAACCACTCGGCTACGACGCGGCCCAAACTGTCCTTGAGAGTAAGAAAGTGATTTTCTTTACTTGCGATTTTCTGAGAACATCATATGTTTGAGTTTCTGATATAGCTGAGACTACATCTTGAATTCTCTCTGAACCACCTCTGAGATATTCCTCACTGAACTCAATGCTTGTGTAACAGGAAAACTATACTGCATGGTAAAATGCATAGGGTAGGAAAATAGCTAATTAACCAAATCCCAAATACACACACACATATACACGCGCGCGCGCACAAAATTTCTGTTGCCGCACTGGCAAGTGTTCGGTGTTGTACATCAAATTCTCGTGCATTTTAAGAACAGTATATTTTGTAACATTAAATACTAATTGGTTTGTTTCCTTTTTAACAACTGACTACCTTCTTTGACTCCTGCGCATTAATGAATGCGTGTTACCGCGGTGATAGTTTCTGTTTGAAGTAATTTCCATATAAATAGAGCAGACATGGGGAAGAGGGGTGACAGCAATGCAATCGAGTATTTACTCTCTCCAGTACTGACACAGTTTGAAGGACTGACCGACTCTCTGGGGTAGACAGACAATAGAGGGAGACGTGGCCCGGTAACTAATAGCTGTGAGGCAGTGGATGGAGTTAAAGCTACGATGTAGGAATGTGACACATTGAGGAAACATGCACAAGTAGGTTATTATTTAGCCCAATTTTTCTCGGAACATGGACGTTTCAAAACTTACCTATTCAAAACGACTTTGACTAATAGTGAAAATTGTTTGTATTGCTAGGAAAAGAATACACCTGAAGTCACTGTATTAGAATGTATAAAATGGAACTCTCTAAGACGAAAGGGTGCAAAACATATTGGACAAGAGACAGCTGTGGAGAATATTGTAACATTAACGTGGAAAGTGGAAAGAAATGGGGAATCGTTTAAGACATGATAACTAGAATTATAAAAGCAAAACAAATGGTCGGGAAAGGGAGATAAATATGATAACGGCATTGTGAAGTAATGCGGTGAAGTAGTTTCCACAATGTCTTTAAGAAATAATTAGAGCGGTTTTAGTTGGTACCTTTTGGGAGTTTCACACTTGGCACGCATAAAGCGTTTCCCCTCTAATTAAAAATAAACCTATCCACTTAACTGCCTACCCAACTATCTTCCTACTTACCTATCCATCTACTCGTACCTACCTACGCGCCTACCCAATCACCCACCTACCTATTTTTCCCTCTTTCTTTGTTTGATTTAATGTTCAGTTTTACTGTATAGTGGTAAAGACAGTACGACAGATCAAAGCTTATTTTATTGAAAATTCTGACGTCATGATTTCTAAACGTTTGTTTAGTTTTCGTCCGCGTATTATACACGCTATATGACCAACGTTTAGGTTGAAGCATACTATACTCATATGTTTATATAAGCGCATTTAAATGCATGCCGATACAGATCAGGTTGCATGCACTGTTTCATGTTTATTTTGTGTTACTTCATTCACCTAATGTTTTCTTAATCTAACTTTCAATCAGCAGTGATGCAAATAACAGAGTGATTAAACTACAATAAAGCTTACTCTCCGGAGACAGGCTTTCAGTTTTGCCATTAGTGAGTTTTGCTGCCCTTAATCGCTTTTACTATGTGAGCCTCATAATGGAATAGTATGATGGGACAGAGGTTGTTAAGCGCAAGGCAGATATCAAGAGTTGGATAAATTTCAACAGTTTTACTTAGAAATGCAACAAAAGTCACATTTCCTGTTGTAACCGCAGGAACAGACTAAAAGCAGAAGGTATATTGTCACCGCGCCCGTCGCATCTAATTGCCGACAACAGCAGTGTCACCCATCGCATTATTGTCGGCACTACCGCAAAGGAGCCGAAGGAAAGAGACAGAGAATGGCCGCATTGTTGGGGCGCTTGCCGAAAGAGAGAAAAGGATAGAGACTTCGAGAATTTTCTCTGCTTTGTATTTCACCGCAATAACTGAACTTTCCAGAATAGTGCCTGGGAGATATAAATAGCGGTAAAGTGCGACAGAATGCCCTTACGCCTGAAGCTCCAGCTGTATCGAGCAATCATCCCGCCTCTGGTCCTGTACGGATGCGAGATCTGGGGAGTGGTGGCAAAGTCCACCTTCATCAGACTCCAGACGCTGCAGAACCGGGCATTAAAGATGATCTATGATACAGGCTGGAGATTTCCTGCCCATATCCTTCATGAACACTCCGGTATCCCGTACATTGTCGACGTGATTAAAACCCGCGCTCGAACAATGTACAACAAACTCCAGAACCACCCTAACCCTCTGGTGAATACTCTGGGTCAATACGACCAGAGAGAGCCACGCCGACTACCATCAAAAAGACTACCAAAGGACATCCTAAGCCCGGCGGTTTAACTTTGAAGATGGGAAAGGCGAAAGTACAATCTGTATCCAAAACAGAGAAAACACCTATTTCAGTTCACCTCTCAGTGAGTGACTGACGGCCAGAACCCTGGAGGGGATTAGCGCGTCACCTGACGGCCGGAAACGACCAATCAGAAGCCGCGCAGAGCCCGCTCGCGGACCAATCCCTTCCAACCACCCCTCCTGCCCCTATAAAAACCCCTGTTTCCACTCAAGCGCAGTGCCCCTACTACCCACGGGCCCAGGCCCCACAACCTGCACCTGCCACCGCAGCCACACAGCCACACCGCCGACCAGCTCTAACCAACGCAGAAGCATCAACAACGCAACAGACCAGACCAAACTACGCCACTATCACCACCACAACGCCACTGCCCAGGAACGAGGCCGAAGACATCCGCCAGGAGATCCAAAGCCTCCACAAACGACTGGAAAAGCTTGAGGACTCAGTACTTCAATTAACAGCCGCGGTGACAACAATCGCCAACTCCACGGCCTCCGTGAAGACACAAGTTGAAACCGCCATAACTACTGGACGTGAACTTCACAACACAACAACAACCAGACTCACAGCACTACAACGAGACATACAGAAACTCAGCAAGAACATCAACACACTACGTCGGACTCACCGCAAACAGCTTACACCAATCACACGACAACTGCTAGTTCACACCACCGGCTTCAATGCTGCTGCTAAACTACTAGAGGAATTACGCAGTGCAACAATAGAACTGGACAACACTGAAATACTGGCATCAATTCAACGCAAGCTCCACAGAATAGAGAACAAACCGTCGACCACTACACATGAAGCATGTACGCAGACCTCACCACCTCCACTTCCACTCACCAGAGAGCAGCACCGCGAGCAACAAACTCACCAGCCAGCCACAAACGCTGCAACCCATTATCACCACACTGACACTCTTCAACCACGTAAACTGACACCAGAGCAAATTTCACTTGTCCAGAGGAGAGGCTACTTCAGCCACACAGGACATCCATGTGTCAACAAGTGCCGGACCATGCTCTGTAGCGGCACCGGACTAACACATGCGGACATCCTGCCCTATATCAGCGGCCCCTCGAAGCCACCAACACAGTCTTCCCAAGGAAACACAAAAATGAACACCCAACTCAAATAAAGAACTTCACCTTTAACTCCCCCTCAACACTCTCTCTTACTTCTCTTACCCACCTTCACCTTTAACCCCACGGTCATGGCCAGTGCCTCGTGTAATGGCCATGTCCTGGACCCTACCTTTTCGCGCTCCCGCTATGTGCGGCAGCTTGTATCCTAACATATACTAACGGAGGTGCTGACGCGGAACTCCAACAACCCTTCCTTTGAATCCTACCAACTTCTCACCCATGAACATTTAAAAAAAAAAAAAATCATTTCCCAGTGTAACACACATCCCTGTAGCAACACCATCGAAACCATCGCGCAGGTTAAGCCGTATAACGGCTAGGTACTGCGGACATGACACTCGGACGGGGCAACCACTGCACCCGTTCGACTCGAACTGCCTCTGGAGCCTCTGGAGAAAGTCAGTCAGACGTATGTGAAGCGTTGAGTAGTCGTGCCGACGGAGACGGACAGACGATGTGAAGAGTTGTGCCGACGGAGAAGGGACAGTTCTTTGTGTTACGAGTTCGGAGCCGTGCTGTTGGAGAATCGGAAAATACTTTCTTGTTGTTGCAACGAGTGTACAAAGTTACTGTTTACGGAAATAAAAGTGTTTCTTTATCTCGACTACATCTGTCTTCTTTACTTTACACCCACCAAAAAAAAAGTCACAATATCATATTTTGTCACTTCGCAGGAACTCAGTGGCCACATGACCTTAGATTTTTGGCTGGACTTACTTAACAAGCTTGCGTTATTCTCCAGACTATACAGGCTGCTTCGGCTGAAATTGATTGTAATTAACGTCTATAGAACCCGTAGTTTTCAGACAGTATAATGCATCTGCACTACCACAGTTTAGGATGAAAACAAAAATATACTGATATCAAAGTTTTGGGTAAGCATGACTGTAATTTTTGGAAACAGTTAATTACTTTCTCTACTAAGGATAGTAAACAGGGGAAGTATGGTATTCCACTCAAATAATCGATGTCCAGATTTCTCCGGAAATTTTATGTTTTGAGGCTCCCTGATCCAAAAAATAGCATTTTTAGTCCGTGTAGGTGTGTGGTGTGGTGTGGTGGTGTGGTGGTGGTGGTGGTGTGTGTGTGTGTGTGTGTGTGTGTGTGTGTGTGTGTGTGTGTGTGTGTGTGTGTGTGTGTGTGTGTGTGTGTGTGAGTCTGTGGACAGCATAACTCAAAAACGAATAGCTGATTAAAACTTAATGTCTTTCACGAAGATTCTGAAGCAAATTCCTCCACCATAAACTACCCTTTACATGGGCAATTTTTCGAAAATTTTGGGGGCCATGCTAGAGTTAACCTTGGGGCGGACTGTTGCGACTTTGTGCGTGTTTGTCGTAAGGCTGGCTAAGGAGATGATACTGGGACTGGAAACCCTCAGGAGTCACGAGGCAACAGTCGACGTCGGCAGGAGGGTTCTGCCAGTCAGAGAAGGCGAGATGACGCTCCGGAGCCCCAGCGAACATCTTGGGGTCAGCAGGGTAGCCCTGGCGGAGGTTGTTGGGCCCGCCAAGAGCAAGATAGCTGTGAAAGTGCTCGAGGGTGGCCGACGGCCATGAAACCCTGGGCTGTTTTTACGTAAGCAGGACGGCCCGTTAATACACCTGGGAGAAGCGATCTGCGAGCCTGCCGCACAGGTTCAAAGCAGGGTGGCGTACATCGTCCTAGCCGCACCAAGGAGTACTATCCAACAGCGATGCTGAGGATCGTGCCACCTGGAGAAGTTCGAAGACGTAATCCATCGTGTGCAGAGGCTACCTAAGGGAAGATGCTGCCAGTGGAAGGCCGGTCATGATGAGGAGGGAGCTGTGCCACGGCGGCCGTGAAGGCGATGGCTGCTGGTGAGGATTGAACAAGCAATAGCTACGGGAGCACATGACAGTACATTCATCAAGGAATATATTGTTACAATATGTAAACTCACTGACCCAACACACATCCCATTTGTCACATGCATATATAATTACAGAAAGCGCATTTCCTTAAGCTGAGGAACTTAGTGGTAGTCATCCTGGAAGAACAATACAAAACGATGCTGCAGCTAATAGCTAAATATAGGAGAGGCATATTAACTAATGTGTGCCCAGTAATATCTCACCGCCAGTTTGAGAAGGATTTGCTAAATTATGGTATTCACTCCACATCACTTACATCAGAGCAACACTGATTTTTCCCATAGGACAGCTTTTGTTACTAGCCCATGTTTATGCCCTTTTTGTAGGTTTTTGAAGTGGAGAGATCCTCTACTTTTTTACCGTGGTATGACGATTGTCCATAACAATGACGGTTGTTGATTTTATATTGGGAAATAGGTGGTACTGATCCACTGCTATAATGTATCGCTGTCCATTTCGCCATAGTAATTTGCAGAGAATTCCTTTTTCGCCAAGAAAACAAGTTTTGTATCCTGTAAAAATTTTATAGTACCACCGGCACGGAACATCACAAATAATGGTCCACGAGGTGATTTAAGACCAGTGGATAACCCGGCCACACTTTAGGAGTTTTTATAGTTAGATGAACGTTTCACACACATGCGCTACGTGTACCAAAACTTTCATTTATTTAATGTTACTTAACGTCCTCCAGCGTAATGATATACCGGACGGTGAATGAATGAAATTAGTGAAATGGTGCTCAAGTAAGTTCAAGGCCCACAGAACTTAAAGTTACCGGACATTCATCGCCTCAGTATATAAGAGAAAATCTCGGGGAAAAAGAGACCTTATCTGGATAACTCATCCAAACCGAGATTCGAACTCGCCACCTCTTAAACAAGAGATAGACACGCTACCATCACACTACACAGGCGGGCTAACTTTCATCAAGGTACACTTATTTTCTTTCCCTCTTTCCTGAATTATTTCATTTTCCGTATATAGGAATGCCACCACATTGTATTATTTCTCTCATTATAAGCAATTTCTTTCCTCTCTTTCAAAATCAAATCCCAATTGATTCACCAAGCAATAAAACGTTGGGTATTTAAAATTTATTAAATGTACATCATTATTTTCTTCTCCTTCGCGGTGTAGTCATCGGACTTGCTTTACATTATTTTCTTACTCAAAAAAAAAAAAAAAAAAAAAAAAAAAAAGTGCGCCTGCTCACGCCAGTCGGCTTACAAAGTTCCTTAACAATGAACAAGTCACTACGTCCTTAAGTAATCAAATACACTAAGAATGTCTTTCTCTCGCCACACCTTGCCCTTTTTTCTCAGATCCATAGCGCTCTGATTACTCAATAACTGCAATGCGTATGATTACCAGAGAACCTGTAAACATCACATGCGCCTCAGGTAGCCCTGGAAATGGAAAGATTCTCGGAAATACGACCCACTTCAGCCCCTTGAACTCCCATAGTACTCTGCATTTATCATCTTCAGGATATGATATCCAGTTTTGTGTGCCTTGCACGCTATAAAGTTTTACATAATGTGTCGATTCATACTGTCTTGACTCTGGAGACCTTCGTGTATGGATAAAAATAATTTCATTATTTCCTCGACATTTTTGTCACTGGAAGTTTTTATGTGGATGTATAGTACACGATTTAACCAGCTATGACATTTGACACTGTATAAATGAAAAATTCATAACGCCTGGAATTAATGTTCTAAAAGAAGTATGTTTAGAGATATTGATAAAGTCTACGTATCAAGGTTGCTTGTGAAAGCAAACAAATGATTCAGATTTTTCCCCTTTCAATTATTTATGTTTGAAGCAGAGGTGTTAACGGAAGGGACACGAGGTTTAACCCATCCCTCTTGTTTTATTCTTCGGTTTACCCACCGTCCAGGAATCCCTGTTTAAAGCCACGCTTTAACCCTAGCGTTACCAAGCCTTATTCCATAACTTAGATTGCCAAGAGGGGAGGTTATGTGGCCACCACTAGTAAGAACATCTCTGAGCAATTTTTAACACAAATTTATTTTAAAATCGGGTGTTATATCTTCTTATGTCTATAAAGGTAATATTCAAAATTGTTTAACTATTACTTTTTTACATGAATAACATTAGAGATTTCGTCAATCCTTATTACAGAACTTATACTACCAATGGAGGTGACCACCGATGGTGACAAAATGCCTCAGCAATTTTTAAAACAAATTTATTTTAAAATTGGGTATTTTATCTTCTTCATCAACTTACCTATTCTACCGCTATCGTGCAGTCAGGGATTTACCTCGGATCCATTTTCTAAACTCAATCCTATTCTCTGCTGGTCTACTGAACTGCTCCCAAGTCTTTCCTTTATTAGCCACTACTCTTTTAATCCCTTCTCCCCAAGTTATACTTGGTCTTCCTCTCGGATTCCTTCCCAATGGTCTTGCTTCTAAAAATTGACATACCTTCCGATCTGTACCCATCCTCTTTACATGTCCATACCACGTGAGATATCTTTCTTCTATCCTCTTAGTTATAAATGACACTCTCCTATCCTTTCATTCCTTATTCTATTTCGTCGTGTCTCCCTTACTATTCCTCTTAAGCTTTTCATTTGCATTGCATTTGCCATGCTTAGCTCAGTTTTGTAACTGTCCAGTTTTCACTTCCATAAATAAGTATTGGTTCTATAACCGCTTTAGTTTTTGTCCTCATATCTACTTCTTCTTTCCCCAAAACACACTTGCTTAATGCATAATGTGATTTGGTAGCTTTCTCTATACGCTTTCTTATTACTTCTTGTATTTTACCCCTTTGGTGCATCACTGTCCCCAAATGCTCATAGCTCTAAATGCCTTCCGTCCTTTTCTATCTTAATATGAGGAGCGTTTTTTCAAAATTCGATAGATGCACAAAATGCGTTTCTGAGAAAAACGTTTTTTTTTTTTTTTCTACTTAATGGCAATACTAATTGGTTAGCACAGCGACTATATTAATAATTAAATTCTCCTTCCTGATACTGTCTCATTGAACGTGAAAAGAAACAAATAGCATAGTTTAACAGATGGAAATTTGGGGTATGAAAACACGGAGTTTTTTCAAAAGCCGATAGATGCTGATAAACTTTTCCGCGTGAGCGAGAAATAAAGACATGAAATTTCGTTATTTTTGTCATTTATAGGTTTTTGTTGCTTTTTATTTATGCATTTATTATTTTTTTTTATTTTTTTTCACCTCTTTATAATACATAATGTACTATACAACCAACATATTAATGTTTATAAGGATTATTTTATTAGGTATAAACTTGGAAACTAAGTACTGCTACATTCACAATAACATATATTTTGTTTTATTTATATAATAAACATATTGAATACACACAAAGAAATTTCAAACAATACGAACAAGTAAGCTTTCACCTTTATTAGTGCTTTTGCAGTCTGTACATGGTTCTTAGTTCGTTTATCTTTTCCACATCTGCCTGTGTCTTAATCTTCATCAGATCCATTATGCAGGTTGAGCATATGTCAGTGCGTGGTGTACGGAATGAAAGATTGAAGAACTAGTAAAACATGTTGTTATATTTTGACAATGAGCACACTGGTAGATTTCTTAATCTTCTTTCGTTGCAGAAGTTGGTCCACATTTTTCTGATATTAAGTTCTGGAGGTAAATATCCTCTAATTGATTTTGCTCTTCCATAGTGACTTTTTCTACATCTGTACTTCTTAATATCTTGCTTTATAGCAGCAGTAATGCCCTTCTGTAATATTCCTGTTCTGTCACCTCCTCTGGTTTCCTTTGGCGCATTCCCAGATAAGTAAAATTTTCTAGCCAGGAGAGATAATCTAACTTTCGAAACCCCTGTGATTCTTTGGAAGCTTTAGTTTTAGGCTTTCGTGCAGTGCACTCGAGACTATCTGAACATGTAATTGCTGGAGTATGAGTTTTCCTTGGCTTGCAGTTTGATTTCCTTTTCTCGTTTTTGAAATTTCTAGCTCCAGCGCATTCTACGACTGGTACAGTTTCACAATCTGAGCTCCTGTCCATTGTGCATAGTACAGTACAGTGTCTCAACTAAGAAAAAAATTTGCCATGTAAGTACAATAAAGCTTGTAGAAGCACCTGCCTGCTGTGCAAGGGGTCCCGGGTTCGATTCCCGGCAGGGGGTTACGAATTTTTCTCCAGCCAAGATTATTCTTCATCCTTCCCTGAGTCTGGAAGTGTGAATGTGTGTTTGGATTCCACATATAAAAACCCCCAAAGACCGGAAAACTCACTGTTAAACGAGTAACACCATTGCCAAGAGGCAAGGTCGCCGATATGACCTCTGCAGTTAAAGGCGGGATATAAATGGAACAAAAAGCTTGCAGAAATGAATGTGAAATCCAAGTGCACAACCTGAATTCGCAGTTATTTCCAACGAAGTAGCAGTGTACAAAGCTTGCAGAAATGATTGAGAATTCCAAGAATCGCAACAGTGAGATGGCAGTCAATGCCAACATGCGTTTCATAGAATTGAGGTTGCTGCACTTAGAATTATAAAATTGCATCTATCGACCTTTGCTTTAACTGAGCAAGTGCATCTATCGAGTTTTGAAAAACCTGCTGATATTCCCTAGCTTCTACACAGTACAAGAATCGAATTTTGCAAAATCTGATTTCACAGAACAATGCAGAAGGTGAAAATTATGCCGATATTATATATAACTAAATTTCGTAAAATTTCGCATCTATCGAGTTTTTGAAAAAACGCTCCTCATATCTTTTATCTACTCTTCCGTCCTGGCTATCGTCATTACTTTACTCTTATTAAAATTTATTATCATCTCTCTTTTCTGCAGTGTTTCTGTTATATCTTGTCATACTTATAAAGGTAATATTTAACATTCTTTAACTATTCCTTTTTTACTTTTTTACATGAATCACATTATATCGACGGGCAGTAGTTTATGATCACCTCGACATTCCATTGTTTCTCAAAAATACCAACAATGAAAACTTTGAATCAAATACGCAATCCAGTAGTAGAAACAGTAATTGACAATATCTATTAACTGCATGCCCTTAATCAAAACAATAAAAGACATAATTTAAAAGATTACAGAAGGTGGGTGTAAAGCACTCCCCCTCCCCCCTTGGAAATGCATGGGTTAATGTTCGGAGTGAAGAAATAAAAAATCCACATGTATAATCAAATTACATATTCCTACATATCATCGTGCTCTTGAACAGATTTTATACCGAAATGTACGTTCCTATTTGACGTTAGTCCTATTTGAAAACACACATTTGGCAACGTCGCACTTGATTCTTCTATAAGGAAAACACTGTTCTTAATAGCGCATTGTACCTTGTTGAAGTGAAAGTCACTATAGCTGTAGAAATAAGCCACTTGCTAAGAAAATAAGACTCTCGTGGAACAAAAATTACGGCTGTGGGTGAATTACTTACATTTGTCAAGTCTCTCTTGGAGCAGAACCCAAAGGAATATGTATTTGCTGATTTTTCGAGCTATTATGAATACGACAAAGGGTCTTTTGATGTCCCAAAACTGGTATAAGTCACACATCAGACAATACAGCGTAGTTGAAATGTGAATAATGTAGCCACATCTGATGAGTAGTACTCATAATAGAACTACCGTATGAAAAATAAAGTACCTACAGGCTGAATTCGAGACATGCACAACTTCCATACTCCGAGACCGCCCGACATCTCTGATGATAGAATTAGTCCACCTTGCAGTTGAAACCGAAATTATAATGTCATTATATTTGATAATGGAAAGAAACAAAAGGAGATTCTAGTCAATAGTTAAGGGGAAGACGTAATAAAGCTGAATATTATTATTTATTTATGCCAACAAACTTACTGTTGGTGTTTTTAAACACACAAGCCGTGTGTGGGCTTGAGAATTTAATGCCATTCTGGCAGTTTGTCACAATAGCTCAGTGGTAGAGCGTCCGCCCGGCAAGCGGAAGGTCTGTGGTTCAAATCCCAGTTGTGGCATTGAATTTTTAAGTTCCGGTTCTACCTCTTAAGCTGAATATGTTAAAGTCTCAAGAATGGAAGCCTAGGCAGATTTAAATGAGTGATAAGGTTACAATTGTTGTCTGTACTAAGCCACAGTGATTCAGCGGGCTGATTCCTATCTTACCATGACGTGCTCTAAAGTTAGCCAATGGAAATCGCTTCCTTCGTGTTGCTCGCGCAAAAACAAATGCAACGCAAGACACACTCGTCTTGAATCGAGTCGAGATAACGCACGTGCAACTTGGGAGTTGTACGTAAGCTAGCGCGTATACATAATTCGGCGGTTGCTAAAGGGTGACAAAGTTAAAGTGTTATAACGTTGTAGTTGAAGTTACAAAGTTACATTCTATTTAAATATCGTCGGCAGTTCTCTACAAATCTGGAAATTTACAAATAAAGTGATATGTTAGTTAATTCTTCGTTTGATTCCATTCCTACCATAACCCACGCACACCCTGCAGATTAGGACCTCTTGCTAGAGCTAGTCTGGACACCAAACACGAGATCTGATAGGTCTTAAAGGCGACGTCTTCGAAGGAGAGGAGCGTTTGCGTTAAATGGCGAACCAACGTGTGGCACGATAAGACGACGAGGATTGGGCCAACGATATTCGAGAAGAAGAGGACCAGCAGAAGCTGACACGATAAGGATTGAGCCAAGAAGATTCGAGAAGAAGGGAATCAACAGAGACTGCGGAAATAATGGACCAGTAACATCAGGGACAGTGGCAACATCGGAGTGCAGCAACAATAATAAGGTACTGAGTGTTAAACTAGTTTATCAGTGATATTTAAGTAGATGCTTCTTGGAAACGGCAAGATGTTGGAACAGTCTGTAGTAGATAGTAAAATTCAGGAGATAGAAGTTTTAAGTAGGGAAACTGTAGATGTAGTAGCAAATGTAGGGGGAAATGTAAATTATCAGATCAAAGAGAGCAACTAAGGGAAGGTCATTCTGCCAGTGAATGTCAAACACCAGTTGTAATTACAGAAAGTAACATGCTAGGACAGATAATGGCAAGGCTCAAGAAATTTGAAAATAGTTTAAATGAGAACTGGGAGAAAATGGAAAATAGTTTAACTGAGTTTAGGAAGGAAGTGGAAAATAACCATAAAAGTTTAACTAAGATATTGGAGAAATTGGATAATAACAATAAAAATTCAACTGAGAAATCGGGAAATAGTTCAAATAAATCGGAAAATAGCAATAAAAGTTTAACTGAGGAATCGGAAATGACCACCCAAAGTTTAACCGAAAAGACAGAGAAAGAGATAGAGAGTAGTAATAAAGTGTGGACGGAGAAATTGGAGAGTACTAATCGAGACTTGACAGAATTAGCACAGAGAATAGATAACCAACATGTGATAGACAATGTTCAGGGGGGACTCAGAAGTGAAGTGGATAATGAAAGAATTGAGGTTAGGGAGAACAGAACTCAGGTTACGGCGGAGATAGAAAATGTAAAGAAAGAAATTAATCAAGAATTTGTTCGATCTGTTGAGAAATCTGAGAGAGAGAGAATAGTAAGCTTAGGGAAGAAGTAGGGCAGATATTGAGTAATGAGAGAGAACAACCTGCAAAGAATTGGAAGACAATAAGGTTAGGTTACAGAATGCAGAAAGGGAAGGTAGGATGTTAACTGTAAATATGGAAGATATAAATGAGCATGTAAAGGAAGTGGTTACGGAAATCCAGGGTGTAAAGCAAGCACTGGAAAATTTAAAATTAAGTGATAGTCGTGCTAATTCTGCTTGTCCTAGTGTAAACACAAATCCTAGTGTAAGCGCAAATCTTAGTGAAAGTACTAAATACAGTGCAAACAAAGCGAAAAAGGAGATTGATCAAAGCAAAAATCAAGGTGAAAGAGCTTTCCAAAACTTTTCGGGCAGGGGGCAACCCAACATTTGAATCAGAATTACGAGATTTGAGAGAGATATCGTGGTCTCATACCTAGAAATGACAATTTATGGGAAAACCGGAAAAGAGTAAACCTTAGAGATAATGGTTAGATCATTGATATAGTTGTGTGTTGCCAAGAACGAGAAAATGTATAAATATTGTAAATATAGTTAAGTTAGCATAATAGTGACTAAGTGAAAGTGTTGTGCAAACCAAGAAACTAATAGATACCAAACCAAGGAACTTTTGTAAAATTATGTAACTTCCGAAGATGAAAAAAACTGTAAATAATATGGTTTTAAGTAAAATTTAATCTTGTTTGGAATGCATGTTTAAAATGTTTGTAAAAAAAAATTATGTGGAGGGAGAATTGCCGACCACGAGAATAGGTATTCACTAAAAATTAATCATTCGGGCAGAACATAAACATTAACTTATTATGTAATAATAAAATAATGTTTATGGGGGCATTTGAAACCGAAATTATAATGTCAATATATATTTGATAATGGAAAGAAACAAAAGGAGATTCTAGTCAATAGTTAAGGGGAAGACGTAATAAAGCTGAATATGTTAAAGTCTCAAGAATGGAAGCCTAGGCAGATTTAAATGAGTGATAAGGTTACAATTGTTGTCTGTACTAAGCCATAGTGATTCAGCGGGCTGATTCCTATCTTACCATGACGTGCTCTAAAGTTAGCCAATGGAAATCGCTTCCTTCGTGTTGCTCGCGCAAAAACAAATGCAACGCAAGACACACTCGTCTTGAATCGAGTCGAGATAACGCACGTGCAACTTGGGAGTTGTACGCAAGCGTATACATAATTCGGCGGTTGCTAAAGGGTGACAAAGTTAAAGTGTTATAACGTTGTAGTTGAAGTTACAAAGTTACATTCTATTTAAATATCGTCGGCAGTTCCCTACAAATCTGGAAATTTACAAATAAAGTGATATGTTGGTTAATTCTTCGTTTGGTTCCATTCCTACCATAACCCACGCACACCCTGCAGATTAGGACCTCTTGCTAGAGCTAGTCTGGACACCAAACACGAGATCTGATAGGTCTTAAAGGCGACGCCTTCGACGGAGAAGAACCGTTTGCGTCAAGTATAATCGAGTGGAATAGAAATGGTATTTTCTCTTAACCCTAGCCACCAGTAGCCGAGTGGTTATACCATTCGCTTCTTACCAAAGCGGCCCGGGTTCGATCCCAGACAATCACACGCGGGATTTGTGGTGGACGAAGCGGCGCTGTAGAGGGTTTCCTCCGGTTACTCCGGTTCCCCCCGCCATCTCATTTCACCGGTGCTTTATCTTCATTCCATGTATCATCAGTGTCACCGCCTGCGGTGCCGTATGTAGTAAAAGCGGGCGCTAAACACAAAAAACAACAACTTCTCTTATTTGGAATGTTTGGAAGTTCTTGTACATACACACCTACTTTAAATTTGCATAAGAAAACGAATTTCAAACACGAAACTTTATTCTGGCTATAAACCAATCACCTTGAGGCTCTTCATGCCAAGTGGTGAGTTAGAAATAAGAAATGCGCTTCAAAACATGTCTGGATCTGTAGCGGTGTCAGTTTTACGGATTACATCCATTTGTTTCAGTAACATTTTTCTTGCAGTGTGGATACTGATTTTATTGCTCTTTCTAACTTAAATGTGCTTCTCAGACTTTCATTTGCTTGATACAACAGTAGCAAGACTGTTCTTTTTCTTATACACCATTCTTCTGTTCTTTCTTGTGTCACTTGTTCCTCTCCTCCCCCTCTCTCTATCTCTCTTTCCCCCTTGGTCCCTCCGCTTGCCCACTTTTCCTTTCTGTCCGGTCCATCAAATGCATTTCGGTCCATTTGTTGTATTTTTCTTCTTTTTATGCCAGTTTGGGCACCGTTACTGATATCGTATTCTTCTTTGTTATTACCTTATCACAGATACAGATAATGGGTTTTGCTGACACGGAGGAGGTTGGTCTGTTGTATTTTTATAAGACTGAGGTAAATCTAGGTAGTTCAAGGGAGGGTTGCTTGGCACGTGGTTAAAGAAGAACGATGAACTTGTCTTTAGGAATGCTGGGAAGTTATTTCATAAATACTTATATACCCAAGGAAATATGGTGTGATTTCAAGGAAAACTAAACTAAACTAAACCCCGGCGCAACAGCCCATGAAGGGCCAAGGCCTACCGCCCAGCCGCTGCGTCCCCCACCTCTTCCCACTACAGGCGTCATTGGTGAGGTGCAGTACTGGAGGGTGGGACGTGGTCAGCGCCGGTCAGTTATGCGGTCTTCTAGACCTGGGGCCGCTACTTCTCCATCAAGTAGCTCCTCAATTGGTCCCCCCGGGACCTAACGAGGCTGAGTGCACCCCGTGTGCAAGGAAAAATATTTAGTGAATCTTCTTGAAGGGACCGATACATGTGTGTAATGTAGGAATCAATCATGCCGATGCTTCTTATTGAGTGCTGAAAGAAGCACAAGCTCAGCACTGTCCGGAGGTATTTAAAGTAGGGTTTCTATTCCATAACATTACCTGTGAGGTGTTTAGTACCTGTCGCTCGGCCCTTTTCAGTATTTTGTGTCGGTTTTGGCATAGAAGCGAAGGAAGATGGAACGCCGGACCCCCTCAGCCGCCAACCAGGTAATTCTGGTTGCCTGGAGCAGCCCAATAATTCAGTGATAAGTAATGTAGTACAGCATAGTACCTAACTGAATTAAAGTAAATCTTGGAGGCAGAGTTACAAGTCCACATTACCGCCCTCAGCCACTTCCCTTCCCTGCAGGGGAACCTTAATCTGCTCCCATGAAATCTAAGTTACTCTCCTCCGGTCGTTATATCCAGTGAAGGCTCCTTGGGCGTCGCAGAACTTTGGATAAGATGTCTAGTAAGAAATGCACCTATAGGAGGGAAAACTAGGAATAAAGGGCTGTTACTTACGTAGCTTTCACCAATTCACAGGTCATTAATATCAAGCTTATTTAATTTAATGTTACATGCTACATAAAACCGACTCTCAAAGCACTATAAAATGTGGGTGTATTGGTTTTCTTCAGAAGAGATATTCACATCGTCTCCAGAATTTGGTCTGATATTTCTCCGCCTTGTTTAAACATATAGAATAATCTGATGTGTTGCACTCACATGGCTTTCTCTGCTCTTGTACTAACTATTCTTACAAACTCTTATTCCTCTATCTTGTTCGAGATAAACATTTGCAGAAATTATCTTGTTACTAATTTACTTGTGCATGCAAGGGAAATACAATAGGCATTGAACGACAGTCAATTTTTTTAAAGCTGGTCGCTTTATGAAAGCTCTGAAAACACGTTCTCTTTGCATGGTCAAAAGATTAAAAAAAGTGAATAACAATCTTCCATTTGAGAAAAGTATATTTCCAAAGCTCACACAAATAACAAGGAATATCTCCGAAAGGTTCACTCCACAAGAAATTCATTTGGACATGAGTTGGTGTTTCACCGAGATCGACACTTTTTGTATAGTAATGTTTCGTCTACCTCTTACGGTTCACAAGTTGTGCAAAAACCATCAAGAGTAAGCAGGATTGGTAAGAGCCAGAAAATTCAAAATATGTACTTCAGTTTTCATAAAAATATGTGAAACATATGGCATTTTAATCAAAATGCTAGAGCCGATCAAAATGTTAAAAAAATTGTCCATGTACAGGGTAGTTCAACTTGGAGGAATTTTCTTCAAAATCTTCGTGTCTTCTTGAAATATATTAACCTGAAATACCAACTTTGATTCTTGACCGACTTTTCGTTTTGAGTTATGCTGTACACAGACAGACGTACAGACACACACACACACACACACACACACACACACACACACACACACACACACACACACACACATACCCAGGCACACACACGCGCGCGCGAACACACATTCAATCACCCACTTACTTACATTCTCTAAAAATGCCGTTTTTTTAATTCGGGGACTTCAAAGCATATTTCCGGTGAAATCTCAACTTCGAAATTTTGGATCGAGTACTATCTTTCACAAAAGTAAATACCCACCTTCAGCTAAACCTGCGCGAAGGGTCACCTAAACCTCAGGCGTGCTTCCATAGATGGTACTCGTATGAGAATTAGTCATGTGCTTCCCTAGCTCACTCACCTCACGGTTTTAAAAAGCAATATTACAGCAATCCTTGTACATTAACGGGCAAACATTGCAAATTTAACTTCAATGCGTCTGCACAAAGGGTGTTCTTATAGTGTTTTATTAAATTGTGGTCTAGAACTAAGATAATTCCAGTACTGGGTGCTAAACTTACAGAGGTGAATTTAATCAGCGAAGGTAAGTTCATCTATTTGCCTGTAGCTCAATTGGCTAAGGCGTAGTCGCCCAAATCCATAGTGATGTACTAATATTAGTTCGAATCCCACTCAACGTGCTTTTTTTGTTTCCCCTTGTTTCTTTCTTAACCGGAACATAATTATTTATATAACCCGTGTGATATATAACATTATGGAAAGTAATGAAATATATTTCTTTACATATTTTTATTCCGCATAGCGTTGTAACTTTCCCGGCGTCCTATGAATGCTGCAGTATGATTGCAATTGTTTTAAAACTGAATGCTTTATAAGATATTAATTGCAATTGCTGAAAATATAGCTGGGAACACGCCTACCTCAACTGTCAATCATGCCTCTCGAAATTAATATTTCCCTTTAAATATTCACATTCAAAGGCATCTCTATAAATTGCATAGACTATCACCATAATAGAATATATAAGCGCGTAATAGTGTAAAATAGGTTTTAATGGTCATAAAATGCATTGTTACGAGATCTGGATGCCAGGGAATAATGTAATTACTGATACATTAAACAGAACAGAATGCAGTGGTAGATTACTACAGCGGAAGCAGCCTTTGCACCTAACAAGGTTGCCATGTCCCCATCAAGTAAATTCAATCTTTAGCAGTGTGCCTTCATCTGATTTTCCATTCCTGATAAGAACCTGTAGAGAACTAAGCACGTTTGTTAATTTTATATTTCAGAAACTAACATGCGAAAGGCGGGGATCGAACCCGCGGTAGCTAGACGTTCTGAACTCCACGGTCAGCTACTAGACCTCTCGGCCATTTTTCACTTCGACATTTGTGCTGCATCACATGGTCCGTGTTAAGGTTGTTGCCAGTAACTTTGCAGCTAATTTCAGTGCATGGCGGAAAGCTCGTAGCACTTGTGAAGATTTACAGGGTCAGTGACACCTAAACATAAGATGTGATATTATCTGATAGGTATTATAGTTCACTAAAATTAACTTAGTAGTCAAATCCTCCACGTTGCGTAGGAGTATAATCTGCATTGTAAACTGGAGTCTAAAATCAAATTTTGTTTGCAAAGAATCGGTAACTTAATCTTCCTTTCAGGGTTTCAATCATGTCTGAATTTATTTAATTTTAACACACATGAGTCATTCATCTTTACATATGAGTTGTTATTTGGTATAAGCAATTATTAAAACCGAAAATCATCATCATCATCATCATCATTATTATTATTATTATTATTATTATTATTATTATTATTATTATTATTATTATTATTATTATTATTATTATTATTATTATTATTATTATTATTATTATTATTATTATTATTATTATTATTATTATTATTATTATTATTATTATTATTATTATTATTATTATTATTATTATTATTATTATTATTATTATTATTATTATTATTATTATTATTATTACTATTATTATTACTATTATTACTATTATTATTACTATTATTATTCCTATTATTATTCCTATTCCTATTACTATTACTATTACTATTACTATTACTATTACTATTACTATTACTATTACTATTACTATTACTATTACTATTACTATTACTATTACTATTACTATTACTATTACTATTACTATTACTATTACTATTACTATTACTATTACTATTACTATTACTATTACTATTACTATTACTATTACTATTACTATTACTATTACTATTACTATTACTATTACTATTACTATTACTATTACTATTACTATTACTATTACTATTACTATTACTATTACTATTACTATTACTATTATTATTATTATTATTATTATTATTATTATTATTATTATTATTATTATTATTATTATTATTATTATTATTATTATTATTATTATTATTATTATTATTATTATTATTATTATTATTATTATTATTATTATTATTATTATTATTATTATATCTAATGGAAGAGTTAAGGCAAAAAGTTAAGAGTATATATTAGTTTCGAGTAGGTATTTTGTAAGTAGGAGTGATGAGTCATGATCATTATACACCAATAAGATAATGAAGATTATTTCTGTAGGTGTTAATATTTATGCTGGACCAAACTTTAAGGCTCGAAAGAAAAATAGCAGAACACCTCTGTTAAGGCAGCGGCTTCTAACATTTTAAGGAAATTTAATGAAAATAATGTTTCAGAGCATGACGATTTAAAAACCTTAACTGCAAATATAAAGCACTTAAACATTTTCTATGCGTAAGTGAAATCAAAGCGATTATTGGTGCTCCATTTTACAGGACGTCAAAAAATAACACTTTGTGCAGTGATAATCACACTATTTGCACAGAAGAGCAAAACCAAACGAGACTTTTACATTAAAAGCACCTTTTAATGCAAGAAATATTCGATAAAATAAATGTTTAATAAGTGAACCTTTTTAAAAACCTACTTGAACATAGGTAACGTCTTAAAGACGTTTCTGTTCTTGAAGATAGGCGTATATTCCGTGTACGTAATAAATATAAATTAACTATTGATATTAGTTATTCCATTATCTTTTGTCTGTCATTAATAAAAATAAACCAAACACTGAACACTGCAATACTCGTGCTTGTAAACTATTCTCTTGTCTTATTCCTCTAAATAAATGTAAGGGAATATCTAGAAGAAAAACAACAAACAAAATTTTAAACGATTCCAAACGTGCTAACGAACTTTCCGCCTTGCACTGAAATTAGCTGCCCAGTTAGTGGCAACAACCTTAATATCATATTATACTGCTAGAATGCCCAAGTAAGGAATGGGCGAGAGGTCTAGTCGCTGACCGTGGAGTTCAGAACTTCTAGCTGCCGGGGGTTCGATCTCAGCCTTTCGCATGTTAGTTTCTGAAATACAACGTTAACAAACGTACTTAGTTCTCTACAGCTTTTTATCAGGAATGGAGAATCGGATGAAGGCACACTGCTAGAAATTGAGTTTAGTCGATGGGGACATGGCAACATTGTATAGTGCTTGGAAATAAACAGCATGGCAACCTTGCTGGGTGCAAAGGTTGTTTCGGGTGAAGTAATCTGGCACTGCATTCTGTTCTGTTTAATGTATCAGTAATTACATTATTCCCTGGCATCCAGATCTTGTAACAATGCATTTTATGACCATTAAAACCTATTCTGCACTACATATTATGTGCTTATATATTCTAATATGGCGATAGTCTATGCAATTTATAGAGATGCCTTTGAATGTGAATATTTAAAGGGAAATGTTAATTTCGGGAGACATAATTGACAGTTGAGGTAGGCGTGTTCCGTGCTTTATTTTCAGCAATTGCAATTAATATCTTACAAAGCATTCAGTTTTAAAATAATTGCAATCATACTGCAGCATTCATAGGACGCCGGGAAAGTTACAACGCTATGCGGAATAAAAATATGTAAAGAAATAGATTTCATTACTTTCCATAATGTTATATATCACGCGGGTTATATAAATAATGATGTTCCGGTTAAGAAAGAAATAAGGAAAGGGGAAATAAAAAAAAAAAAAGTAAGTTGTGTGGGATTCGAAGTAATGTTAGCCCACCACTATAGATTTAAACGAACACGCCTTAGCTACTTGCGCTACAGGCAAACACGTGATTAAATTGCTGATTAAATGCACGTCTGTAAGTGTAGCACCCAATACTGGAATCATCTTAGTTCTAGTCCACAATTTAATAAAACACCATAGGAACACATTTTCTGCAGATGCACTGAAGTTAAATTTGCAATTTTTTGCCCGTTAATGTAGAAGAACTGCTGACATATTGCTTTTTAAAACTGTGAGGTGAGTGAGCTAAGAGGAGACATGGCTGCCACGTCCTTTGGACATCAAGGGAAGCACATGACTAATTTAATTCTCATACCATCTATGCAAGCACGCCTGAGGTTTAGGTGACACTTCGCGCAGGTTTAGCTGAAGGTGGGTATTCACTTTTGTGAAAGATAGTACAATACTTCCCTACTTATACATAGTGGAGAAAATAAAAGTATAGAAAAACGCATACACAAATGTATTTTCATTAGAAGTTTTGTTAACTTAAATATGAAATGCTGCATCTCCGTTTCTTTGCTAATCCATTTTGACTACAGTTGTATTCCGGCGAATGCTCACTTTTCCTTCTTCCATCACTCAACATCAACTGTGTTATTTTGTACATAAAACGTTAGGTAGGTAGGTATATCCCAATACTACTCGTACTATCCTATCGCTGTGTTTCTTAAAGGAGGCCGGCCACATACTGGAGTGCGGCGCCGCACAGTGGTGCAGATCGATAATCTTAGCGCCTCGACCAACAAAATGAGATATTCATGCATTGCACTCTTATTACTGTCAGCGTATTAACACAGGGAAAAATGCTGGCTTGTGGTCTACTGATGATGTGGAAGTTGATACTAAGGACATGTACTTACTCTACGATCATTTCAGTTTGCTTTCAATTTTGAGGGAGTATGCTAAAACGTTCTTGATAGCTGATATAAAACAGTTTCACATGAAAATTGTGGAACAATGAGTACACTTTAATTGTATAAAAAAAAAAAAAACAACGTAGCTATTTATGTAGTTTCTAAACACACGATTTTAACATACGTATATTATATTGAGTGGGACTGTACATGCTTAACAAAAATTTCATTTTAATTTTTCGGTTACAAAGTTGAAGATCTTACAACTTTGGCAAATCAAAACATAACTGATACTTTCATCATCATCATCATCATCATCATCATCATCATCATTAGCAGCAGCAGCAGCATCAGCATCATCATCATCGTTGTTGTTATCATTATGTTTGCATATAATTTATCACAAGATCTCAATAATCTTATGCCCCTATAATTATTACAACTTGTTCTAACACTTTTCTCAAATGTGTGATGTACTATGGTCATTGTTCACTACTTCAACAAACATTCATTAAATTGAAAAGGGGATGCAATACAGCCCATGTTGCATTTTTAAGAGTTCAATGTTTTTCTTTATGTCCCAGGCCATCTTTTACCTTTAAACTCTGCAGAGCTTCTAACAGTCTACTGGGGCAATGGGATCCGTGTTAACTTCTTCCGTATTATAGTATTATTTTCCCCTGCTTCTCCCTTTTGTTTTCTAATTCTATAGCCATATCTCCTTCTTATTAAGTTCAAATCTAATTTATTTTTCTGATGATTTTAGAATTTTAAAAACACATCCTTTCAAGTAAAAAATATTGTGACAAAGACGACAAAATCCAGTCTGTTACTTTTCTATCACTTTATTGTCCCCTAAAATTTTACCACAAATACACAGTTTTCTTCTCGTAGTTAACACAGTCCACAGTTGTTCCTCCTAACACAACTCACAACTGTTCTTCCCATAGACTTGATCTGTCCTTTCAGATTCCTTCTTCACTTTCTCAGTCTCTTATGCACTTAACTACGGAGTTACAATCACTTGCGACGACCGACGTATCTTCCGGCACGGCACTCACACGCTTAGCAGTCTCACACACGCTGACAAACTGACCTACTTATTCTCGTAGCTATACTCTCAAACTCACTCACACGCTCTCCTGCTGTCTGATGCCCTGGGATGGTATCACACGACGTTTATGGAAGCTCTCCATTCACACGCACGCTAACTCAGCTAGAGATCTCGCGAACGTTCTCGATTCCCTTTGTTTCTGCCGCCTCATTGTTTACGGTCACGTACACAGCCGCACGAGGCTCTCGGCCTTTAACGTCTCTACCCGCTCGCCGGCCCAAGGTCACAATACCTTTCCCATATCATACGAACCAGCACAGTTATTTCTCTTTGTTCTGATATACACCATTGTACGTTCTGTTTTATTTTCAATAACCTTATAGGCTTGCTTCTTATTTTTCATAATTTCAACTGCCTTCGAATTTAATACTCTAAATCTTATTTTCTTGCACCTTTATTTCCCGTTCCCAGAGCTGTAACAGGTGCTTAAAATATTATTTGAGTTATGATACTGTATTCTAAATGATATTATTACCAATAGGAAACTCTTACATTAAAATGTTCAATGTATTATCATAAAGGCGCCTTGCAGTGCGTTATTTTAGAAGCTGGGTTTAGTATGTTTGTTTCTTGACATATATTTTTTAGTTTTCCTCCGAAGGGATGGAATTGTGAATTTTGCAACCAATAAATAATCATCAGTCTGGGGGTGCACATGTTACATCATATAACTGATCATATATATATATATATATATATATATATATATATATATATATATTTGTAAATATTTATTTAAGGTCGTTTTGACAGCACGGTCTTATCACGACCATACAAAGTAATACATTGTGAATATTAATTTACAATTATATGTACATATATTATATTATGTTGACATTTACAGTAAATTTGAAAGTGATCATAATATTGTTGGTGCATTATTTTTGTAATCTTAACTGTACATTTAAGTCTCTGGCTACCACCCATTTGCAGTGAATAAATACATGCACACACAATTTCATCGATTTCACTCACTGTAGGATATCCCCTATCTGGTTGTTAAATGACGTTAATTAATCATCTTTAAAAAACGGGAAGCAATGCTGGAAGTACCAGTGGATTCATGCTTCAGCTGCCACTAGTAGCCCTTACTTTCTTAGGAGGTACTTGAAAATATTACACAACAAGTACCTACAAACGTAGATACACACATACATGCACACATACACACAGACACGTATGCACACACATGCATACACACATTCAAACACAGACCCACATACATCATTATATCATTATGATTATATTAATATTTTTGCTATTATTATGGTTTATTACTATGCTATTATTTCCGTTATCATCTTCAATTGGTAATGTTATGTTATTGTCAGCATTCATAGAATAGGTGCTCAAAATAATGCTCCTGTTGATTGATACAATGTTCCAACCATCTCATTGCATCCATACGGACGTTTCTAAGAACTGACGGTGTGACTGATGCACAACCTTCCACGATCATTTGACGTAAGTCCTCTACATTGAGGGGTTCCGTTTCAAACGCAACATTCTCGATGAGGCTCCAAAAGAAAAGATCTAATGGGGTTAGATCAGGAGATCGTAGTGACCAAGATACCATAGGCACCTTTACAAGTTCATAACAGTAAGGTGATGCACCATCTTGTTGGGACCTGTGTGTTAACACCAGTCGCACCGGAACCTCATCTAGAAAATCCTGAAGCTCATCTTGCAGGAATTCCAGATACCATAGTCCTCTAAATCTGGCTGGAAGAAAGACAAGTTAGGTAACATTGACCCCAAGGATACCACACTAAACGTTTAAACCCCACTGGTTTTGTAACTGAGAATTTCGTAACCAGTGGGGATTGTGAGGGGCCTAATAGTGCATGTTGTGTCTGTTCATAGTGGCATCGTTGCTGAAATAGCATTCATCGCTCGAAGGAACATTTTCAAGTAAGTCAGAAGTGTCGATAAGTGCAGTACTCATCCCCGCGGGCAAAATCATTACCATAGACTTGTTGGTTGAAGTGTATTTTTGCGGAGGTCGTGGCCATTCCTACAAAATAATAATAATAATAATAATAATAATAATAATAATAATAATAATAATAATAATAATAATAATAATAATAATAATAATAATAATAATAATAATAATAATAATAATAATAATAATAATAATAATAATAATAATAATAATAATAATAGTAATAATAATAATAATAATAATAATAATAATAATAATAATAATAATAATAATAATAATAATAATAATAATAATAGTAACAATAATAATAATAGCAACAATAATATAATAACAATGACTAGAAACAAAAATAACAACTAATAATATTAAAATACAGCATTAAGCAATAACATTAATAAGAAACGAGCAAATGCAAATGAAACAATATGTGTCCTCATGTTTCCATGGATTTTGTTATGGCACTTTACAATCTGTAATCCGTAATGTTAGATAATCTACGGGAGTGAGTTTATTCTCTGGATAGTAAAGTCCTTGTAAGTAAAGTGCAAAACATTCTAAGACCCTTCGGTTTTTTATACTGATATTCTCTGTTATTACGTAAATATTTGAAAATTTAACTCAATAAAAATGATCATTTCATAAAAAGTGTGGTCTTTTCCGAAATATATAATACGTTGAGCAGATTTTCTTAGTTACTTTACGGTTTATCAGATTTATAGGTACTGTGACACCGGCTGCAGCGCACAACAAAGGACGGTCGGGGACAGGCTGCCCCACCCAACTGGTTGTGCGTGTATCAAAGCCACTCAGGTCAGGCTGTCTCGCACGACTGTATGTGAGCACGTGACAACAATCAGAGCTACAGAACCAAAAGGGGTTTTGTAGATTATTCGTCCGGCGGCCGGCGAATTTGTAGAAGTTCGAGAAACGTCCATGGTACGTCATCCTTGCTATATAACGAGGCAAGGCGACGAGAGGAGTTAGTAGGACTTACAGACATGAGTCATCGGGAAGCTAGTTCATTTTATTGCGCGCGCGTGTTTGTGTGCGAGAGAGAGAGAGTGCAGCATGTGTATGGACGTCTTGAGAGAACCAGCGACTTGTGACAGGAAGATAGCGAAGCAGGTAATGAGTGTTGAGTGACTGTATCACCAAAGCCAGCTGTTTGAGAGACAGAGAAAGTGAAGAAAGACAGAAAGGAGTGCGTCAAGTTGTAATATCATGATGGACTGTGTTAATGTCAGTAAAAGAGAACTGTGTTGTTGCGCATTCATTTAGAGGAAACAAAAGTAAGGGAAAAGGGTGATTAGACTGGATTTTGTAATCTTTGTCACAGTACAAAGGGCATTCAGAATGAACTTATCGCAGACTATACCGAGAAAAGTCAATATTAAAAAAAAATATTTAAAAATTGAAAACCTTAGCAGGTGTAGATGAAATAATAACGCGAGGGGAAGAGTTTAAGGTCTTGCCGTTGTATCCTTGGAAAACGCTTAACGCTTAATCCTTGGAAAATGGGTACGAAACTTGGTGCTAAAGGCACCTTTCGCTTCAAAGTTACATCGTTCACAGATAAACAGGCAACACACACATACACACATTGATGTTTTGTGAAATTGTGTATGTGTAGTTCTCTCTCTCTCTCTCTCTCTCTCTCTCTCTCTCTCTCTCTCTCTCTCAGGGAGTCTCAAAACGTGCATTTCCAGTGAAATCTCGGAATCGAATTTTTGGGTGGAATACAGTAACTCCCCTGCTTACTATACGTAGCACAGAAAGTAATTATTTATTACCGTTAATATACGTGCTCCAGCTTTATGCATTGAAAACAGTCAATATGCCGTATTATTAATGTGAGCTTTAGAAACGAAGCTTATCTCCTAACAATATTTGTGGAACCGTGTGAAATACCTACAGTACTAGTATTACTACTGGTGTTTAATGCCCGTGCTTACCACATACATACACATTACAAGTGGTGGATGCATGTACTCATAATAAAATATTTGGGAAAGAAACATTGGGGATTAAGCGTTCCAGGCCTAAGTTTAGGGCATCTCCCCGGATTGAGGAAAACCGGGGAAAGGTCTTAGTAGGGAAGACGGCTCTAACGGGATATGAACAGCGGTCTCCCGAATGAAGGGGACTCACAAGGGCCTTGAATGACACATTTTTAACTCTTTTTTTATACTTTTGCATATTATGAAAATTTAATCCATTCTATTAATTTATATATGTTTTATTTCAATAGACCAATTTTGCTGTTTTAAGTTACCTTATATAAATAAGACTGTAATCCTTTATATTTTTAAACTCTTGCAAGGTTTTATAAAACAAAGCATAACTCTGGAACTATTTGATCTAGAAGGCTGTGGTTTGGCTTGTTTCAGGCGAAATTCTGATTCATATGTTGACTAGTCAATATGGTATCAGATTTGTGTCGCTAGATTCTATTTAATTATATAAACAAGTTGTAATTTCTTAGATATTTGTATATTCTTACATTGTGTTCGTCCTTTTTGTGTGCTTTTCACAATAGCAAAACTTGTTTAAAAAGAGAAAAAGCAAAGTAAATAAACATTAAACAACATATCCTGTGATAGCACAGCATGTAACTGCACAACACCGTGAAAATTGAAACTCACCCAATGCTTCTAAAAGAAAACTACATGACACAGGAAACAATATATTAACACTAATGAAGATGAATTAAATATTAATCTATTAATCAATTTTAATATGTTAAATTCTGTTTTAGTGTTTTGTCAGTTGAAATATTTGTGTGGGATTTTAGAGTAAATATACAATACATGTGAGTTTATATGAAAATGTTATTTTACTTTTATTTGAACATCAATCTTTTTCCAAAACACTTTTCGTTTTATTATAAACCAGTGGTAATATCTCCATAAAACTTTTATGGCATAATCTACATTTCATAGTGATGTTTGGGATCCTCAGAGAATCAATTTTCTCTAACAGGTTATTTTTTAACAAACAAATGTTCAATTTTTTAATGAAAAAATTAGAGCTGCGGTAGAAAGAATATTTAAAAATCTACTATTTTAGATTTTTATGTGAATGAGGATCAGTATATTATAAAAATTTGGATTTGCATACCCAATAGGTCCTGAGAAAATCGCACATTTATATTGCCATCTTAACATTGGTAATATAGAGCTTTAGGACTCCCCTCTTCGATGCTACTTTAAATATAAGAATGGCACTTTCGTGTGGATGATTCAGACTCAGCTAATTTGTTTAAACCAAATTGCTTCCTAATTATTTTCTGTTGCTCTCAAAGACAACTCTCGTCCACAAATTCTGTTTTCAGGGCACGTGGTGCGCAGCAGAGAATAGCCTTTAAAATTCACATTTCCGGTCCCGGAAGGCGTTAAATATAAACAGTTCATAAATGTTAAAGCGAACTGCACAAAGCAAGCGGAGAGTTAATCATTTAACGTGTACAGGAGGCCGTGAATTGTACGTCGGTGTGGAACCACACCCTGCTTCACCTTGGTCACGAAGATTTCATTTATTATTCAATTACTGAATGGATGTGTTACCACAGACCACGATCTCAATACTGCAATCGAGAAAGTTCTAACCACAAGGTAACTAGACATTAACACGTGTTCCGGCATATTGATTATGTGTGTAGACATCACAACCAATGTCGCTAATGTCTGCGACACTTCAAAAAACGTGCAACTAAGTCAGACTTTTCCTGCAATAAAAATGTATATCTAACGGGTAATTCGTATGATTAAATCAAATAGTTTGTGAAGTGCTTCGTTATTTCATATTAATTGAACTGCTTTTAGTGACTCTTTATTAATTGCCAAGAAAACTATGCCAGTGACCTAGGGAAATCACATGTAGGATACAGATAATACAGGAATTTCACTTAAGTTATAGATAATGTAATTTTATTATTACTACCTAAGACGACCACGGACATATAAATTATATTTTCATACAGATTTATTTATATTGAATGGAAAATTCGAAAACATTCTATTTGACATTTTCCAATATACTCCAAAAAGAAACGAGAGACTGTGAATCCTTTTCCAGTGACATTGTGTTAATCTCAGGTGTAGACAGCTGAGGACTTCAAAACGTGCATTTTCATTACCTGTGGAACATCTCTTGGCCGGGTGTGGTTACCCTGCTCTCCTCAATACCAATCTACACATGAACAACGTTGTTGTTGTTAGCTAATGCTGGATTTCTGACAATGAAGTCACCAATCCTCTTGCTCTCCAATATTTTTCACAATGATATTGAAGAGAGCAATAGCAATGTGAACGCACTGAAGAGGGTACACAAAAAATAACATGGAACACTCAAATCTATGGTGCTCTAAAGAGTGCGTATGCGCATCAGCCATTTTGGTTCCAATGCTAGTGATCTCCCTGCTGCGTACTATACACACAGTTGTATTTCCTCGAGCCTTTTTTCCTTCAATAACGAAGTGTTGTAGTGCACCAAATTGTTCAAATAGTACTGCAGGATGTCGATTTTTCCGATTACTTTCTGGCAAATTCAGAGGAGCAATTTGGTTGGGCTGCAAAATTGCAGGCGTGACAAATGGAATCCAATGTCTACTTCAAGGCTTTTTGTGTGAAATTGTTTTAAATTTTATGAATAGTTCTTCTACATAACGATAAAAATCGCATGATTGACTCATGGAGTTAACCCTCAAGACCATTCATTGAAGAATAATTTAAATATTAGATTATTAATAACTATAGTTTAAATATAATTCCCATCTCCCAAGAATACACATGGATAATTCGGTTGGAGCGTATGTTCGAGTCTGTTGATGAATGTTTTTATTTTATTTTCTCCCCCTTTTTGAGTATTTCTAAGAATATTTATCAAATAGACGCACTTTGTAAACCTATACACTTATTGTGTGTGCACGCTCATTGTAGGGTCCTACACCCTTGCACCGGGTAAGTGTATTAGTTTAAAGCTAACAAACTATCTGTATGTCTAGACAAAGCAGAAGCTCTTAAATTTCTATCTCATTGAACACCACACACTGGGATACAAATTGGGGTTAATGACTTGTTACTAGAAGAAATAAATAACATTAAATTTCTGGACCTTCAAGTAGACAGGGATTTAGATTGCAAAGCTCAAATTAAGCGAATCTTAGCCAAACTTAGCTCCGCCTGTTATGCTATCCGCGCACTGATAAATGAGGGTTCCACAAATACAATTAAATTAGTATACTAACCATACTTTAACTCTATCACGGAATATGAATATTATTTTGTGGGAACGCAGTAGAAAGTAAATTAATATTTCTCATGCTAAAGGGGATTGCAAGAATCATTTTCATCTCCCATAGTAGGCACTTGCAAATATCTCTAGAAGACTGAAGATATTAACTTTACCTTGCATGTATATATTCTATTAAAATGTACTGTACGCAATCTAGCCACATTATAACAATGAAATTCATGATATAAACACTTAACGTCTATCATCCCAGTTCATACTGAAACCATGGACACATAAAATGAACCATTTAAGTAGCTTCATTTAAGAGGAATTAAATAATAGTAGTAATAATAATAATAATAATAATAATAATAATAATAATAATAATAATAATAATAATAATAATAATAATAAGAAGAAGAAGAAGAAGAAGAAGAAGAAGAAGAAGAAGATGATGATGATGATAATGATGATGATGATGATGATGATGATGAAGAAGCAGAAGAAGAATGTAATGCATTCCAAAGTAAAATGGATCAAATAAAAGCCTCCATGAAGAAACACTTAAATGTGCCAATTTTAATGGTGATCTGCCAACCGTGTTAAGTCTATCAACTTCATACATACCAACATCCATTTAACTGTATGTTGAAGAGCGAGTAGAGAAAAGCTTGTGAATGTGTTACGTGAAACAAACGTGAATAGAGAAACCCGTATGAATGTAATACATTGAATTTCTATTTAATCATAGAAAATTATATGAATTCTATACTGAAGGGTGGGTAGAGAAAGAAATGTGTGTTTCGTAAAACAAAAGTGAGTAGAGAAAACCGTGTGACCGTAAAACGTTGCATTTGTATTTCAATCATAGAATGATGTATTAATTGCATATTGAAGGGAAAATAGAGAAGGATTTGTGAATGTGTTACACATAAGAGAAGCGAGCAGAGAAAAATGCGAACGTGTAGCATAAAAACGTGAAAAATGCTTAGATATGCCAATTTTCATTGTGATCAGTCAACCGTGTTGGAATTTATCAATTTCATACATATAGGTTGCACGAATTGTGTGTTGAGCGAGTAGAGAAGAAAATGTGAATGTGTTGCGTGAAAGAAACGACTGTAGATAAAATCGTGTGCATGTAATACGTTGCATTTCTATTACATCGTAGAAAATTGTATGAGTTGTGTATTGAAGGGCGAGTATATAGGGAAGGATATGTGAATGTCTCACGTAAAACAAAAGTGACTAGAGAAAACCATGTGAATGTTATATTGTATAGTACGAAAGAAATGAATAGCATAAGAATCTTCTCTATGAAAAAATACATCTACATGCCGAATTTCGCAGTGATCAGTCAAGTGGTTTAGGAGATTGGCGGTTATATACGTACATACAGACAACCGTTTTTCTCGGTTTGAATGGGAAAAAGAAAAATGCTTTTTCCGTTTTTCTGAGCAAGTTTTTCAATTTTTTTCTTCATAAGAACCGTCTTTGCACTTAAACGGATTGACGGACGGGTGGTGGTGGTGGGGTGGTGGTGATGGTGGTGGTGATAGTGGTGTTAGTGGTGGTAGTAGTGGTGGTGGCGATGGTGGTGGTAGTGGTGTTAGTGGTGTTAGTGGTGGTAGTAGTGGTAGTGGTGGTGGCGATGGTGGTAGTGGTGTTAGTGGTGTTAGTGGTGGTAGTAGTGGTGGTGGGGATGGTGGTGGTAGTGGTGTTAGTGGTGGTAGTAGTGGTGGTGGTGGTGGTAGTGATGGTGGTGGTAGTGGTGTTAGTGGTGGTAGTAGTGATGGTGGTGGTGGTAGTGATGGTGGTGGTAGTGGTGTTAGTGGTGGTAGTAGTGGTGGTGGTGGTGGTAGTGATGGTGGTGGTAGTGGTGTTAGTGGTGGTAGTAGTGATGGTGGTGGTGATGGTGGTGGTAGTGGTGTTAGTGGTGGTAGTAGTGGTGGTGGTAGTGATGGTGGTGGTAGTGGTGTTAGTGGTGGTAGTAGTGGTGGTGGTAGTGATGGTGGTGGTAGTGGTGTTGGTGGTGGTGGTAGTGATGGTGGTGGTAGTGGTGGTAGTGGTGGTAGTAGTGGTGGTGGTGGTAATGATGGTGGTGGTAGTGATGGTGGTGGTGATGGTGGTGGTAGTGGTGTTGGTGGTGGTGTTGGTGGTGGTGGTAGTGATGGTGGTGGTAGTGGTGTTAGTGGTGGTAGTAGTGGTGGTGGTAGTGATGGTGGTGGTAGTGGTGTTAGTGGTGGTAGTAGTGGTGGTGGTGGTAGTGATGGTGGTGGTAGTGGTGTTAGTGGTGGTGGTAGTGATGGTGGTGGTAGTGGTGTTGGTGGTGGTGGTAGTGATGGTGGTGGTAGTGGTGTTAGTGGTGGTAGTAGTGGTGGTGGTGGTAGTGATGGTGGTGGTAATGGTGGTAGTGGTGGTAGTAGTGGTGGTGGTAGTGATGGTGGTGGTAGTGGTGTTAGTGGTGGTAGTAGTGGTGGTGGTAGTGATGGTGGTGGTAGTGGTGTTGGTGGTAGTGGTGGTGGTAGTGGTGGTGATGGTGGTGGTGGCGGTGGTTGTGGTGGCTTTTTTTATTACTTTTTCTTAAACTGACGACTTTCGGAACTGTAAGAACATGACATCGAAAGACACCTACCTGTTTTTCTTGATCTTGTCTCATCATATTATGTCATATTTTGTACCCAGGGATAGTTATGTTATTTTGCTTCATCGTATTTTGTTTTTATAATGTAGGAAATCATTTTTGAAATCAGTTCCCATTTCTCTTTTGTATTAAGCATATAGCCTACAATATTATCTGTATTAATAGCTGCACCTATATGTTGATTTATAGTTTGTGTAGCAGAGATCCATCTTGGACAGACCAGCACCACATGCTCTGATGTGTCGATATCGCCGCAATATGGGCATTTGTCATCCTGGGCCAGTTTCAATGAGTACAAATAACTCTTAAAACAGCCATGTCCTGAGAGAGACTGTGTTACACAGTAACAGTAACCCACTTCTCCATGTTGCCTATGTAACCATGGTTTTATTTCCGGAATCAGTCTTTTGGTCCATTGTGCTGTTACCTGCTCCTCATTCCATTCCTGTTGCCATCTCTCATAGGAACGTTCTCTTGCTACCCATTTTTGTTGCTGTCCATTTGCCTCTTGTTGGTAGGTTCTGTCTGCAACTAGCAAGTGTATGGGCACAGTTCCGACTATAGCTTGGATCGCTTTGGTGAAAACGGTCCTGTACGCACTGGCAGTTCTTATGGCTATCTTCCTTGCGGTTTTTCAACCACCTTCCTGTATGTGGCTTTATCGATCCACTCTTTCCATACAGGCGCTCCGTATAGTATAATTGAGTTGACAACACTAGTCAATATTCGTCTTTTAGATGGCCTAGGACCTCCTACGTTTGTCATCAGCCGGCTCAGAGCCGCAATTAGTTTTTCTGCCTTTGCTGTAACATTTTGGATGTGTGGGCCCATACCAAAGTTATGTCCTATTCTGATGCCAAGGTATTTTAAGCTTCTCGCAGATTTTATTTGTGTAGTTCCTATATTCACTTCAATTTCTCTTACAGTTCTTCTCCCTACAAGGACAACTATTTCAGTTTTATGTGGAGCTAACTGCAGACCTTTTTTCAGTATCCATGATTCTACTTTCCCTACAGTCCATTTTATCCGGTCTTCTATCTCTTCTCTGCTATCACCACTGATTACTAGCGCTAAGTCGTCAGCATATCCCACAATTGTTGTTCCTTCTGGGAACTCTTGCTTCCATACATCATCATAATAGGCATTCCACAGTGTGGGGCCTAGAACAGAGCCCTGTGGTACACCGCAGGTCATATCCATTGTACTCTTCTCTTCAATCATGATTACTCTGTTCTTTAGATAGCTGCATATAAGTTTAATTAGATAAGGTGCTATGTGTCGTCGTCTTAACTCATCCACTATACTCTTCCAGGGGACTGAATTAAATGCATTTTTAACGCCCAGTTGATGGTGGTGGTGGATGTGGTAGTGCTGGTAGTAGTGGAGGTAGTGGTAGTGGTGGTGATGGTAGTAGTGGAGGTGGTGGTGGTGGATGTGGTTGTGGTGGAAGTAGTGGAGGTGGTAGTGGTGGTGGATGTGGTAGTGGTGGCAGTAGTGGAGGTGGTGGTGGATGTGGTAGTGGTGGTAGTAGTGGAGGTGGTAGTGGTGGTGGTGGTAGTGGTGGTGGTAGTAGTGGAGGTGGTGGTGGTGATAGTGGTGCTGATGGTGGTGGTGGTGGATGTGGTAGTGGTGGTAGTAGTGGAGGTGGTAGTGGTGGTGTTGGTGATGGTGGTACTAGTGGTAGTAGTGGAGGTGGTGGTGGTGGATGTGGTAGTGGTGGTAGTAGTGGAGGTGGTAGTGGTGGTGGTGGTGATGGTGGTACTAGTGGTAGTAGTGGAGGTGGTGGTGGTGGTGGTGGATCTGGTAGTGGTGGTAGTAGTGGAGGTAGTAGTAGCGGTGGTGGTGGTGGTAGTGGTGGTGGTAGTGGTGGTAGCGGTGGTAGTGGTGGTGGTGGATGTGGTAGTGGTGGTAGTAATGGAGGTGGTAGTGGTGGTGGTAGTGGTGGTGTTGGTGATGGTGGTGGTGGTGGTGGTAGTGGTGATGGTGGTGGATGTGGTGGTGGTAGTGGTAGTGGTGGTGGTGGTGGTGGATGTGGTGGTGGTAGTAGTGGAGGTGGTAGTGGTGGTAGTAGTAGTGGAGGTGGTAGTGGTGGTGGTGGTAGTAGTGGTGGATGTGGTGGTGGTGGATGTGGTAGTGGTGCTGGTGGTAGTGGTGGCGGTGGTGGATGTGGTAGTGGTGGTGGTGGTGGTAGTGGTGGTGGTGGATGTAGTGGTGGTGGTGGTGAATGTGGTGGTGGTGGTGGATGTGGTAGTGGTAGTGGTGGTGGTGGTAGTGGTGGTGGTGGTGGTAGTGGTGGTGGTGGATGTGGTGGTGGTGGATGTGGTAGTGGTGGTGGTGGTAGTAGTAGTGGAGGTGGTAGTGGTGGTGGTGGTGGATGTGGTAGTGGTGGTGGTAGTAGTGGAGGTGGTAGTTGTGGTGGTGGTAGTGGTGGTGGTGGTAGTGGTGGTGGTGGATGTGGTAGTGGTGGTGGTAGTAGTGGAGGTGGTAGTGGTGGTGGTAGTGGTGGTAGTGGTGGTGGTGGATGTGGTAGTGGTGGTGATGGTGGTAGTAGTGGAGGTGGTAGTGGTGGTGGTAGTGGTGGTAGTGGTGGTGGTGGATGTGGTAGTGGTGGATGTGGTAGTGGTGGTGGTAGTAGTGGAGGTGGTAGTGGTGGTGGTAGTGGTGGTAGTGGTGGTGGTGGATGTGGTAGTGGTGGTGGTGGTAGTGGTGGTGGTGGTGGATGTAGTGGTGGTGGTGGTGAATGTGGTGGTGGTGGTGGATGTGGTAGTGGTAGTGGTGGTGGTAGTGGTGGTGGTGGTGGTGGTAGTGGTGGTAGCGGTGGTAGTGGTGGTGGTGGATGTGGTAGTGGTGGTGGTAGTAATGGAGGTGGTAGTGGTGGTGGTAGTGGTGGTGTTGGTGATGGTGGTGGTGGTGGATGTGGTAGTGGTGGTGGTGGTGGTAGTGGTGGTGGTGGTAGTGGTGGTGGTGGTAGTGGTGGTGGTGGTGGATGTAGTGGTGGTGGTGGTGAATGTGGTGGTGGTGGTGGATGTGGTAGTGGTAGTGGTGGTGGTGGTAGTGGTGGTGGTGGTAGTGGTGGTGGTGGATGTGGTGGTGGTGGATGTGGTAGTGGTGGTGGTAGTAGTAGTGGAGGTGGTAGTGGTGGTGGTGGTGGTGGTGGATGTGGTAGTGGTGGTGGTAGTAGTGGAGGTGGTAGTTGTGGTGGTGGTAGTGGTGGTGGTGGTAGTGGTGGTGGTGGATGTGGTAGTGGTGGTGGTAGTAGTGGAGGTGGTAGTGGTGGTGGTAGTGGTGGTAGTGGTGGTGGTGGATGTGGTAGTGGTGGTGATGGTGGTAGTAGTGGAGGTGGTAGTGGTGGTGGTAGTGGTGGTAGTGGTGGTGGTGGATGTGGTAGTGGTGGTGGTGGTAGTAATGGAGGTGGTAGTGGTGGTGGTAGTGGTGGTGGTGATGGTAGTGGTGGTGGTGGTGGATGTGGTAGTGGTGGTGGTAGTGGTGGTGGATGTGGTGGTGGTGGTGGATGTGGTAGTGGTGGTGGTAGTGGTGGTGGTGGATGTGGTAGTGGTGGTGGTGGTAGTGGTGGTGGTGGTGGATGTGGTGGTGGTGGTGGTTGTGGTGGTGGTGGTGGTGGTGGTGGATGTGGTAGTGGTGGTATGTTGATGTGCATGTCAGGTGAAGGTGATGAGAGGGAAAAATCAAAAGAAGTGATGTAGGTATTATCCCTATTATTGTGTCCGGGAATAATTCAGGATTATAATTAAATGAGGTGATTTTGTCGGATTGTAAGTTTGTCGATCATGACAACTGATTTACATTTGACAATGTTGATAACAACGTTAATTGTGGCTCTTTATTGTATATTATTGTCGTCCAACATAATGTAATATCGGATGATGAATGGATGAAATTAGTGAAATGATGCTCTAATGAACCGGAGGTCTATAGAGGTTAAGCTTACCCGACATCGCTCTTCTCAGGATTAGGAAAACCTCGCAAAAACGCCTTATCGGGATAGCTCATCCTAATCGAGATTGAACTCGGAATCTCTTGAATGTGAGGTAAACATACTAACACAGCGATGTTCTCCAAAGTCTGAGAAAGAAGGGAGGTTGGTTTTACCTCCTTCCACTTTATGCGGACTATGCCACTCAGACGAGCATTGTGGTTCAGCGGCCGTTTGATTATCTGTAGATTGAAATTATGCAATAAACGTCTGTTCATTAGTGACTTCTTTGGTACTGCTTACCTTTAAGATATCTATCAATATTTGGGGACAAAGTCGAAGTGCATAACCTTAGAAGACACACCAAGTAGTCAGCGCGTAACATATTGCGATATAGAGTTTCAATATAGTCAATTTAGAGAAATTCTGTTCGCAAATACATGTTGAGCTACACTCACTGTTATACACACTATTCTTCCAAATACTTCTCTTATCTACTCATTGTAATCGACAAGCCTTTTCAGAAATTATTTTATTGCTAATTTGTTGTATGTGCAAAGGCAATATGGGAATACAGGGATAATAAAGTGATAATAAAATGTTTTAAGAACTAGTTGCTATGCGATGCCTTTGAAATTCCGTTCTCTTTGCAAAGATAAGAGATAAAGAATCGAATAACAAATTCCTGATTAAAGTATAAGTATTGTGAATTTACCTACACATATAATATAGACTATCTCGGAAACGGTTCACACAAAACAAAAACGAAGCATTTGACATAAATTGTGTGTTTTAAAGAGGGTCACATTCTTTACTTAGTAAGCTTTTGTCTGTCTCTTATTATTTACCTTCTATGCAAAAATCATCCAGAATGAAGGGGTCTTCTTAGGACATTCCCAGACAGTTCAAGGTATGACTTAGAAAGTGCCATGGAATAGCCTGTTTGTGTCCGTCACTGGATTCACCGTCCGACTAAAGGAGGGATGTGGGGAATAGCAGCTAATTGTGTAAGCGCCTCCAAAGAGACAAGGTTGGACATCAGTGCGCTAACACCACACCAGAGAAGCGTGCTATTGTCGTGGTGATGGTGGTTGTAATGATGACTATGATGATGCTGTATATACTACTTATGTTGGTGTTTATTTGAGACATTCGTATTCTGTTGCTTTGTCTAACAAATTCTGTAACGAATGAGTGTCACACTAAGCTGCATATCTCTTGCTTCTTGCGCTAAGCAGCATGCTTGTGCTCCGGTTGTGCTGAAAACAACCTTGGTATTAGTAGGGTAGTTAAGGGCGAGCGAGCGCATAAAAAATGGCCGTCATGCGTGATCAAGGTAAGGTGGCAGGGAAAGTAGAACATCGTAGGTGTTTGAACCAGTCTCTAGAGATCATGTTTAAGGCGTATAGTACCGTATGTATGCGTTGATGCAAGTTCATGGTAGCAGAGTATGTTGTTCACTGTATCGATGTAAAAGGGTTGTTTCTTCAGTTTTATCTACTATATTCTGGAATCCAAATAACGCTAGGGTTGGTAATTCTGATTATTGCACGTGTAGTTTATGTGCCACCTGTCAATTCGAGCATATGGACGCACCTTTCCCACCTTCCCTCCTCACGCAATAGTGAGCCGAAGCTCACCAGTTTAGATCTAGGCTTCGCAGTATAACTTAGTACCTACTGGTTTCAAAGCTGGAGCAGAGAATCTGGTAGAAAATTGAATGTGGAGAAGGTATAAACTCACGACAGTGTCACCAAAGATTCCAGATGCATTGCCGTACCAAACAGTGGCAAGGTGGGTACAAGCCTAGATCTGGCCATCCACCGGTTAGTGAGAATGAGGTTCAGACGGATCGGAACTGCAGGAGCGGTGTTGCATCACTGGCGGTGGGAGGTACTCTATCACCCTCCATACTCTCCGGACACAATTCCCAGCAAATTCGACCTCATTACTAAGCTGAAGGAATCACTGCGTGGGAAGAAATTGGGAACAATGACGACATTCTGAGTGCAGTTGATCGGTCTCTGTGTACCAGCCAGGGATTAGGCACTGCCGACGGCATTCGACGGCTACTATATCGCTGGGAACAGATTGTACATAATGCTGAGAACTACGTCGAAGGCCTGTAAAGTTAAAGCCTTGTATGTATGTTAAGTTTCCAGAAAATAAATAGTTGACAAAACTAAAGAAACAACCTATGTATGTTGTGTAACGCAAAAGCTATCTTGACTGAATATGTCATACTAACTTAATGACACTTCCTTATTGCTCAATCTAACTTTCTTTTATTCCGGCCTTTCATTATTATTTAACATAGCCGAAGCCCTGTAATTCCACTTGTATAACCTAGGCTAACGATACTTAACATATCCTAAGGGCAGATAAATCATCTTATTTATTAAGGTATTTTATACATAGCCTAACCTAACCTATATCATTCTATTTTACTCGAGCATTGTATTCCACCATAACCTGTTTAACTATCACAACATACTGCCTTAGGCTGACACATTTCGCGTTGTTTTTCAACAATTTTAAATCCTTTGAAGGTATTCCGCCTCCCAGGCATGCAAACCCTAAGCATTTTCTAAGCTTTTCAAGGTATTCTAATGCTGTTTTAGGTGTTTAGTAGCTATTTTTAGCATTTTTGTGGTATTCTAAACGCTTTACTCCTGCAGTTCCGATCCGTCTGAACCTCATTCTCACTAACCGGTGGATGGCCAGATCTAGGCTTGTATCCACCTTGCCACTGTTTGGTACGGCAATGCATCTGGAATCTTTGGTGACACTGTCGTGAGTTTCTACCTTTTCCACATTCAATTTTCAACCATATTCTCTGCTCCAGCTTTGAAACCATAAGTTATACTGCGAAGCCTAGATCTAAACTGGTGAGCTTCGGCTCACTATTGCGTGAGGAGGGAAGGTGGGAAAGGTGCGTCCATATGCTCGAATTGACAGGTGGCACATAAACTACGCGTGCAATAAACAGAATCACCGATCCTAGCGATATTTGGGTTCAATAATATAGTTGCTAAAACTGAAGAAACAACCCTTGTACATCGATAAAGTGGACAATATACTCAGCTACCATGAATGTGAATCAACACATACATACGCTACTATACGCCTTAAACATGATCCCTAGAGACTGGTTCAAACACCTACGATGTCCTACTTCCCCTACCACCTTAACTAGTAATCCTTAGATAGGTCAACCGGTTTTTAAGTTTACTCACTCTTCAACATACATGTACAGGCGTTAGTATGTATGAAGTTGAAAAACGATAGAGAATAACATGTAAATTGTTACGAAAAACAAAAGTGAGTAGAGAAAATAGTATGAAGGTAATAAGTTGTGTTTCTATTTCAAACATATAGGAATTGTATGAATTGTATGTTGAAGAACGAGTAACTAAAGAAGGGTGATGTGTCTCGTAAAGGAAGAATTAGTAGAGCATATAATACGTTGCATTTATATTTCAATCATATAAAATTGTATGAATTGTATCGTGAAAAGGCAAACAGAGGACATATGAATGTGCTACGCAAAAGAAAAGCAGGAAGAAAGCCATTTGAAAGTAATATATTGTGTAATAAAATTGTAACCATAAAAACTTTCTCCACGAAAAATACATACACTTGCCGAATTTCGCGGTGTTTGGTTAAGCGGTTTTCGAGATTAACAGTTACATACGAGGAAACATCCATTTTGTATATACAGATGATATTAATTTTTTTTGTGTTTTCACGCCCGCTTTTGCTATATGCGGCACTACAGGCGGTGACACTGATGTTATATGGTATGAATATGGAGCACCGGTGGAATAAGATGGCGGGGAAAACGGAAAACCCGGAGGAAACCCGCCCCAGCGCCGCTTCGTCCATCACAAATCCCACATGCGGTCATCTGGGATCGAACCCGGGTCACTTTGGTGAAAAGCGAATAGTCTAACCACTCGGCTACGGAGATGATATGAATTGTTTTTAGAAGAGTAGAGGAAGAGATGTGAATGTGTTATCTAAAATTGAGTAGAGAAAACTGTGAATGTAGCATGTAGCATTTCCATTTCAAACACACACAAAAATTGTATGACTTATTTTCAAAGAGGAGATAATTTTTTTTTCGTGTAAAATCACGTTTTTTATGGAAAACTGTTTATAGAATAGTGAATAGAGAGAGATCTCAATATGTTACCTGATTTTTGAGTGGAGTAAACAGTGCAAATGTAATAAGTAGGATTTCTATTTCAGACACACAGAAAATTGTATACTTTGTAGAAGAGGGAATAAAAACATGTTTTTATATAAAATCGAGTTTTTTAAGACACCAAAGTAGATAAAGTTAACGAGTAAAACCTTATCTAAACACAAAATTTGATCAAAATCTATACAACCGTTTCCGAGATACACGTAATATATGCAAGAATTGTTTTGTATCGTATAAGAGGGAATAAAAATTGTTATTTTTTGTGTAAAATCGCGTATTCTCAGGAACGACACCTACATATACAATAACTAAACTTAAAACGAAAGTCTTATATGTATACACAAGTTTAACCAAATCATTAGAGCCGTTTCGAAGATACCGGGAATATATGTACAAGAATTGTTCTGTAGAAGCGGGAATAAAAACTGTTTTTTTATGTAAAATCGCGTTATTTTAGGAATGACACTTACAGAGATAAATTTAAAAGGGAAAATATTATCTGAATACAAAATTTGATCCAAATCGTTAGAACCGTTTTCAAGTTGCACGGAACATATGTATATACATATAGGTATACATAGTGCAAATTAATAACACCGCATGACTTTATTGGTGATAGAGGGTTCATAGACAATCAATTTGAGGCAGGAAACCAATGGTCTACAACGTCAAGTTAATAAGTTATACGTATTCAAAATAACTAGAGATTGCGACCAATATCATAAACAGAACGAAATACGTCAATATTATCCACTGGAATCGAAATAGAAATTAGGAGAGAGCCGGACGGTTAATATGTGGACGATCTGGAACGAAAAGGACAAGGATACAGGTTGGTGCAGGATGGGATCGAATACAGAAAGTGGCTGAAGGAACCCGACGCGTAACGGCAACAGGGAAAATGAAAGAAGAAGGAATCGAAATAGTGCTTATTATGAACTTAGTAAAGCCTGTCTGCTATCTCTCCGAGGTAGCATTTCTAAATTGTAGCGTTACCCAAAGCGCTTAAATTGTGGACTTAACATGCGGCTGCATGCCACTGCAACGGATAACAAGTCCTGGCGAGCAGCTTCAGAAATATAGGTTAGTTTGGAAAGGTGTGCTTTGGCCGCAGGAGTATGACGACTGACTGTGGACCTAATGAGCCCCAGAAATCGAGTTCAAACCCGGAAATGGGTAAACTTGTTTCCCCTTTTCTTTTCCATCGGGAGAGCAATGTCGTGTTCATGCTTTAAAATAGCAAAATAACACCAACGTATGCAATGCACATAGTAGGTATTGTTTACTTCTATTAAGTAATTTATTTCCTGATTGTTACTCACTCTCCAATTCTGTGTACCACAATTTACAGGTCCAAACATTTCTCTGAGTATTCTTCTCTCGACAGATCACAAAGTCTTTACATCGTTCATTGTTCATTGTGGTAGACCAAACCTCAGATCTAAAGATTACTACTGGCCTTATTAACGTTTTATAAACTTTGAGTTTAGTATTGCACGCTATTATTCCGTTAGAGAAAATCTTTTTATTTGCATAATAAGCTCATTCCCTTGCCTGCATTCTTTCTCTTATTATATCGCTCAATTTATTATCAGATTTAATTAAGGTACCCAGATATGGAACCTGCACTTGCTCATTATTTATTTCCTTACCTTTATTGTGCTTGTACGATATTTACCTATTGTATTGTAATGTTAATATTACTGCAACTTATGTTTATAATAATTCAATCGTATGTAGCTCTTTCAAGTGCCTATCAATTAATTTACTTGTTTCTAAGCTGCTAGTTAGGCTTGAGCCATCCCATTTAAGTGAAAACGAAGTTCTCCGTCTCTACCTATTATTTAGGTGGTGCCTCTGGCACAGAGAACACGGATTCGATCTCCGGCACCAGCATGGGGATTTTTCCCCCCTGGGAGGTCTGGCATTCAGCCTCGTTAGGTCCCGGGGGGCGGGGGGGGACCAATAAAATTGAGGAGCTACTTGAGGAGAAGTAGCAGCCACAGTTCGAGAAAGCCGCATAAGTGGCCGGGAGGGCTCGGGGCGCTGACGACGTCCCGCCCTCCAGAACTGCAAGAAAGAAAGAAAGAAGGAAGGAAGGAGGGAAGGAGGGAAGGAGGGAAGGAGGGAAGGAGGGTGGGAGGGAGGGAGGCAAGGAGGGAAGGAGGAAAGGAGGGAAGGAGGGAAGGAAGGAAGGAAGGGAGGGAGGGAAGGAGGGAGGGAGGAAGGGAGGGAGGGAGGAAGGAAGGGAGGGAGGGAAGGAGGGAGGGAGGAAGGGAGGGAGGAAGGAAGGCAGGAAGGCAGGAAGGAAGGAAGGAAGGGAGGGAGGGAGGAAGGAAGAGGGAGGGTGGGAGGGAGGGAGGAAGGAAGGAAGGAAGGAAGGAAGGAAGGAAGGAAAGAAGGAAATAAGGAAGGAGGGAAAGAAGGAAAGAAAGAATGAAAGAAGATAAAAGATATTTGAAGCTGCGCTTTTAATACATGCTTACCCTCGAGTTGTAGCACCACATTCATTACGCTAAACAGACAGCGTATGGAATTCGCCCACTTGTCTTATGTGTTACAGCGGCAGTGGACATGATCAGTGGCGTGCATACCCTTAAACAATTTTAGGGCACAATTCTATAATTTGTAATTCTATATCATAGGCTTCCTATCTCAAATTGATTGCCTATGGACCGTCTATCACCAGTAAAATTCGTGCGGTGTTATTCATTTACAGCCTGTGTGTATATATGTAGCATATAATAATTGCTCGTTAAAATATATTAGATTTGCCTAGTTATGGACGGATTTTCTTGTTTCAATTGTTTGAAGGAGTTTCAGCTTTCATTAAAATGTTATGCTATAACATTTATTCTACTACATGTTTTCAACGTTCACTTAATTATCCGCATTATTTGATGAAAATGTTATCAACGAAGTTGAACATTATTTATTTATGGCAACAAACTTACTGTTGGTGTTTTTAAACACACAAGCCGTGTGTGGGCAAAGTTTGAGAGGTAGAACTGGAACTTAAAAATTCAATGCCACAACTGGGATTTGAACCACAGACCTTCCGCTTACCAGGCAGCTGCTCTAACTGGTTTGAGAATTTAAGGTTAAAGCAGCCGCCTGGTAAGCGGAAGGTCTGTGGTTCAAATCCTAGTTGTGGCATTGAATTTTTAACTTCCAGTTCTACCTCTCAGAAGGTGAACATGTATCTGTCACTGATGTTCAGTTACCGTTTCTTTAATTTCTCGGGTCCTACCATGAGGTCTTTAATATTTTTCCACAAATATCTGCAGAAAACTGACGTTATTATACAATGTTAATAAAATACACGGGAATAATTTCGGATCATTGAGATGTGTTAGATGAGCGCCGTGCATAATGCAAGCGAAACATGGTATCAAATAAAACAGGTTCACTGTTAGTTGATTCTACAGAGAGTCAAAAACATCCGAATCGCTGCGCAATGTTTTTTCACAGCAAAGACGAAAAAACGATAACGCAGCTACTATGCACAAGGTCACGCGGTTGACTTGTTTTTCTCTGCTCTGAAAGTGCAGTATTAGCTGACGCACTATCGCGTGGTTGAGTTGTTACCAGTGTGCTTTATTATTTTGTCCTGTACTGAGTCACAAAGTGTATTATGGCTCAGCATTTGTTTTCTACTGCACAGTGTGTATCCATTTGTGATTCGTATGTGTTAACTCAGTCAGCTCGCCAAATGAAAGTGCGATTTGCAGAAAGATTTTCAGCTAATCTGCGATTTCTATCTCTGGGGTAACTTAAAGCATAAAGTGTACAAGACAAACCCACTCACCCTGGAGGAATTAAAACAAAATATCCACCACGTGAAATAATATAAGCGTGAATTGTGAATTGTTCATGATCTTTGGACATTTCCTTGCTGTTTGCCTACATTTCAGTGTTACTAAAATACTTCTCGGAACTGAACTGACGTCCACTGACATCGTTGCCTCTATCATGGCTAGCGAGAAATATAGGCTATTTCTCAGCCCTTCATTTGAGATATTTACATGGCAAATATAATGCATATTTTAATCAATGAAGGGTTCTTTGTCTGAAAGGAATTTTGTAATTATAATTTTGTGCAGGACGTAAACATGAGAGTAGATAAAACCTATGCCAAAACTGTAAATCCGTTTAAAATACAATTTATGTTAAATCGAATATGTCTGATACTGGCCATTTCCGAGGTATTTGTTTTAACTTTACAACAGTCAATCATTTTTAAAGGTGCTGCTGGTATTCAGCTATTTCTCACGATGCCATGAAGAGAGTTTGGAATTTCAACGCCAAAATACAGTGGGTCCACTGAAACATGTTATCGCGTCTTCATTATTCCCTTTATACCCACAACAATATGTGTAATGAAAATGTTGAAATTATTTCAGTTTTGAAGACACTTTAGAGCACAAGAGGGAATGGCAAGGTACTAAATCACTTCTGTTGGTTAGCATACAAGATTTAGATCTGTTGACATAATTACGGTGAAGTTTTAAACTAAGGCTTACTTTATAATTTTTATAGAGAAAGAGAGGGACAGAGAGAGACCTCTTTACTTCTTAGTTAAAAGAAAGGCAATATTTCAGGATAAAATAATAAGGAAAGGGTAATTTTATTATATGCAGCGAATAATACAACTCGTCAAACAAAAGCACAATGAGTATTTTGTAAAATATAAACGGTTATTATTTCTCTACTGTGTATTGTACTCCACCCAAAAATTCGATGCCAAGATTTCACCAGAAATGTTTTGAGGTCCTCAGAATCCAAAAAGCGACTTTAGAAAAAGATGTGTGTGCATTTGTCTTTGTGTGTGTGTGTGTGTGTGTGTGTGTGTGTCTGTGTGTGTGTGTGTGTGTGTGTGTGTGTGTGTGTGTGTGTGTGTGTGTGTGTGTGTGTACATCATAATTCGAAAATGGAAATTGGTTAAAAACTAAAGTTGGTCTTTAAGTTTAATATCTTTCAAGGATGCGACACGAAGATTTGGAAGAAAATACCTCTACCCTAAAATACCGTTTACATGGAAAATTTGTTCGAAAATTTAGATTGTTTTAAAAATGGCTCTAACGATTTTGATTAAAATGTCATATGTAACATATTGTCACCCATCGCATTATTGTCGGCACTACCGCAAAGGAGCCGAAGGAAAGAGACAGAGAATGGCCGCATTGTTGGGGCCCTTGCCGAAAAAGAGAAAAGGATAGAAGCTTCTGGAATCTTCTGAACTTTCCAGAATAGTGCCTGGGAGATATAAATAACGGTAAAGTGTGAGAAGAGTTAGTTTTTGTTTTGTGACGAGTTCGGAGCCGTGCTGTTGGTGAAACGGTAAATACTTTCTTGCTGTTGCAACGAGTGTACAAAGTTACTGTTTACGGAAATAAAAGTGTATCTTTATCCCGACTACATCTGTCTTCTTTACTTCACACCCAACCAAAAAAGTCACACTGGTGTCAGAAGTGGGATCCGTCGAATTGCTTCTAGTTTCGTTACATCGTCGTTAGAAGTTGCAACGTTAGAACCAAGATGGAGGGAGATTCGGAAACCAGGATGATGGCAATGATGAAAGAATTATTCGCCGAAATGAAGACAGAAATGTCCGAAATGAAGAGAGGAATGTCCAAGATGAAGACGGCAAACGACAACCTCGCTGCCAAAATGGAAACGTCAAACGACAACCTCGCTGCCGGGCTGAAAGAGATGAAGACGGAGCTATCGGCGAAAATTGACGAGCAACTGGCTGGCGTGAGGAAGGATGTGAAAGAGCTCGGTGGAAAGATGGAGGACCTCGGCCAACGCGTTGACGCCCTTAAGGATGTCGGGGAACGGCTTAGCGTCCTCGAAGACAGGGTCGAGGGTAGCGCCAAGGAGCTAAATGCAATGGTGGAAGGGATGCTTAGTGAAAAGCTCAAGAACTACAAGTCCGAGGCTCCAGCACGCGACACGACATCGACGCGCGTCAAACCACCGAAGTACAATGACACGTCAACGTTTGAGGTCTTCCGCCGTCAATTCGACACAGTGGCCAAGCACAACAAATGGTCGCCAGAAGAAGAGGCCGCGCAGCTGATAGCCAGCCTCCAGGGACGAGCCGCAGAGGTGCTGAACGTAGTCCAGACAGCGGCGGCGCCCAAGGACATCTGGGAGTCCCTGGAGAACCGATTCGGAAACCACCGCTTAGCCGCAGCCTACCGCAGCCAACTGAAATCTAGATGCAACTGCCAGTGGAGACGCTGCAGGAGTTCGCCCTGGCAATCGAACAGCTGGCCAGCAAAGCCTTGGTCGACCTCCCCTCCGAATTCGTATCCCGAGAAGCCGCCTATACCTTCGTCGACGGGGTACGCGATGCCGAGATACGTCAACGCCTGATGCTCGGCGACTACAAGACCATCCACGAGGCACTAACGGCCGCATTAAGTATGGAAGCGGCCAAAGTGACGGCTACCCCGACCTCGAAGACAAGGAGCGTCCGCTACGATGAAGACCGCAGACCAGTCCAGGGACGCCGACGAAGACCAGGTGGCGTGTGTTGGGGGTGTGGCCAGCCGGGACACCTGATGAGAGACTCCCGGCACCAAGAAGAGCAGCCGGAAAACGAGTAATGACCGGCGTGGCGAGGGGCACGTCGGCGCCGTCACCATCATCCCCTCGAGTGACACTGCGCGCCGTCAGCCGACGGATGGATGACAGCCTCATCGCGGACGGTTGGGTGAGAGGGAAGACGTGCCGCGTGCTTGTTGACACTGGAGCAGCCGTGACTGTCATCAGACCTGACGTAGCCAGGGGCTTGCCGTCGAGAAAACCGAGCCGACCGTACCAACTAGTGACGGCATCGGGTGACACCTTGCCTGTGGAGAGGGAGGCCCTGCTGCAGTGGACCTTGGGACGAAGTGTCTTGCGTTTGTGAGTGTCCGTCGCGGAGGTGGCTGAGGAGGTGATACTGGGACTGGATGCCTTCAGGACCCACGAGGCGACGGTCGACATCGGCAAGAAGGTTCTGCGGCTTAAGGAAGAGGAAGTAATGCTCCGGCACCCCGAAGTACGCCTTGGAATCTGCAGGGTCATTCTCAGGGAAGACGTAGTTGTCCCCGCGAGAAGCGAGATGGTAGTGACGGCGCGACTGGAAGGCCAGCGCAAGAAGAGCATGCTGCTGGACCGGAAGACGCATGTGCACGGGCTCTGTGTAGCCGGGACATTGTTGCCGTGCCGAGAGGAGGTGCCGGTGAGACTGCTGAACCCAACAGACACCGATCACGACGTCCAGGCCGGGACGGAGTTGGGGGCGTGCGAGCCCATGGTCAGCGTAACACCAATAGACAAGACCCAGGAGCCGGTGCCGACGCAACACCTGGGGCCCCGGCTGGAAGGCTTACTGGAGAGGGTGGCCAACCACCTGACCGCTGAACAGAGAGAGAAGGTCCAACAACTGCTGAGACGATATCAGCGCGTCTTCAGCCAAGGCAGCAGCGATTACGGCCGCACGGACCGAGTGCTTCACCACATCGACACCGGAGACGCCCGGCCTATTCGGCAACCACCTAGACGCGTTCCGTTGGCTAAACAAGAGGCGGTACGAGACATGCTGGAGGATATGAGAACCAAGGGAGTGACAAGAGTCTGACAGCCCTTGGTGTTCCCCTGTAGTTCTGGTGAAGAAGAAGAATGGCGAGCTGCGCTTCTGCGTAGATTACAGGAAGCTGAACGCTGTCACCAGGAAGGACTGCTTCCCCTTACCCCGGATTGACGACACCCTGGACACGCTTGCTGGTGCGCAGTGGTTCTCAACCCTGGACCTGAAATCGGGTTACTGGCAGGTGGCTCTAGACCCGAGAGACAAGGAGAAGACCGCATTCTCGACAGGCCAAGGGCTTTGGCAGTTCACAGTTATGCCCTTTGGTCTCTGCAACGCACCAGCTACCTTCCAACGCCTCATGGAGTCAGTAATGAGAGGATTGACTTATGACGCCTGCCTGTTATACCTGGACGACATCATCATCGTCGGCAAGACATTCGAAGACCATCTTGACAAACTGAGCAAGGTGCTACAGAGACTGCAGGCGACCGGCTTGAAGCTGAACGCCAAGAAGTGCCAGCTCTTCCGCAGGGAAGTCAACTACTTGGGCCACATAGTCTCACCAACCGGAGTGGCCACGGATCCGGAGAAGACACAGGCCGTGAGAGATTGGCCTCGCCCAAAGGATAAGCGAGAACTGCGCAGTTTCCTTGGATTGTGCAGTTATTACCGCCGCTTCATAAAGGGTTTCTCCAGCATCGCCAAACCCCTCACTCGCTTGACGGAAGAACATCGACCTTATGTGTGGACGGAGGACGCCGAAGGCGCTTTCCGGCAGCTCAAGAGGACGCTCTGCAGTGCTCCTATTTTGGGATTCCCACAACCAGGCGACACCTTCATTGTGGACACCGACGCCAGCGACCATTGCATTGGAGGCGTCCTATCCCAAGTCCAGAACGGCCACGAGCGGGTGATAGCCTACTACAGCAAGACGTTGTCCAAGGCAGAGAAGAACTACTGTGTCACCCGACGAGAGCTACTGGCGGTAGTGAAGACCTTGGAGCACTTCCACAAGTACCTGTACGGTCAGCCATTCCACCTGAGGACAGACCACTCCGCCCTAACCTGGCTACTTAGCTTTAGAAACCTGGAGGGCCAGACAGCCCGTTGGGTCCAAAGGTTGCAGGCGTACGACTTCACCTCCGAGCATCGCAGAGGGAAGAGCCACGGCAACGCAGACGCCATGTCCCGAAGACCCTGCCCAGAAGAGTGCGGCCAATGCGCAAGAGTGGAAGAGAAGGAGCGTACCGCAGCTGTCAGAGTGGTCACGGCAGTGCCTGCGGACAGATGGGATAGCGCGGGCCTGAGGAGGGAGCAGCTGGCGGACGCCGACTTGGGGCCACTCTTGAGAGAAGTGCAGGCAGGGACAAGACCAACCTGGGAGGACATCGCACCCAGAAGCGCTACATACAAGTCGTACTGGGCCCAATGGGACTCGTTGAAGACCAAAGAGGGCGTGTTGTTCCGGGTATGGGAATCACCTGATGGGAAGACCCAGAAAGAGCAGTTGGTACTTCCCCGAAGTAAGGTCCCGGAAGTGTAAAAGTGTAAAAAGTTACTGTTTACGGAAATAAAAGTGTATGTTTATCCCGACTACATCTGTCTTCTTTACTTTACACCCACCACAAAAAGTCACAATATGTTTAAGATACTTTTATGACAAATGAAATGTGTATTTTGAATTTTGCGGCTATAGCCTATGCAGTGCTGTTTACTCTGGATGAGTTAAAAAACTCGTAAACGGTGTGAGATAGACAAAATCTTAATGTACAAAAGATGTAGACCTTATTATAATACACAATTTATGTCCAAATGAGTTCCTTTTTTTTTTTTTTTTTTTTTTTTTTTTTTTTTTTTTTCCCTTTCTTTCTTTCTTTTCTTCTTAGAATAACCATTTTGAAGGTATTCCTTGTTATTTGTGTGAGTTTTCTAATACTTATACTTTTCTCAAGTGGAAGGGTAATTAACTTTTTATATTTTAGCTGTGCAAAGAGATAGGAATTTCAAAGCCTTCATATAGCGCCCAGCTTTAAAACATTTTACTATCGCTCAAAGCCTAATGTAGGCCATGACAAGGCACTTGATTTTCTCAATGCTTCTATGTATAAGGAATTTGTAATTATACGTATTACTTGGTGAGGTATATACATAACGAACATACTGTTCGTTTAAGTTTAGAAGATACATGTTAGTTTGTGGGAATGTTAGTAAGAAGATTTTTGTAACCGGGAATAATTAAATACAATTTATTGAAACGTATACATTGTGATGGTTTCGAAATAGTTATATATTTACGTTGACAACATATTTCCTAACCTTATTTTTATGAAATAATACACATAATGGGCATTGACAGGCAACAAAATAGGGGACAAATTTTTGACACTACAATCCGGTTTGAAAAAAAAAAAGAGCATCTAGACCAAACTAAGGAGACTGATAAGGGAAAGAACTACTTTGGAGCCTTGCATTCGTTATTTAAGAGACAAATGCAAAATTTCAATTGGGAAGTGATTGGTCACTTTTCGGTGCTCATGCAGTGATTACTAAATTTAATGTTAATTTATTCCTACGTTTTGAATTCCAATTGAATGTTTTAGAGGATATTGCTTTACAAATTATTCATGATTCTTTGTATGTTTTTCACAATCATCTGTATACTGTACTAAATTAAGTAAATAAATAATTTTAAATTGGTTAGCTGTCCCATTACCAAATTTTATAATAACTTCTTATATTATTACGCTTTAAGTATTACACTGTGCGAGTTTTTGATCCTTTATCGTTCATATTTAAAATTGTTTTCTTCTACAGATCTATTAGTAAGCGTGTCTTTATTACAACACTACTGTTCTTTTCAAATGGGAAGGAGTTTGTCTTTGATCGTCTCCAGGCCAGTAACCAATCAGAGTCCTGCTGTGTTGCCATATTGCTTTCCCCTTAAGTGGGGCTTGACGCGTACCACGAAATATGAAGTGTGGTAATGAGCTTACAACGCTGTGCATGTAAACGTATCTCATTGGCTGCAGATCAGAACTCTTCCCATTTGAAAAGCACTGTAATATAAGAGAACTATCCAAGTACTGGATTTTCTCTCATATTCCCCTTCCACCCCGGAATACTAGCAATAATTTCTGAAAATGTTTACCTCGAGTGACATGAAGAAGAGGGAGGAATAAGAGTTTGTAGGAATAGTTAATTCAAGAGTAGAGAAAGTCATGTGAGTGTAGCACATTAGATTGAGCGCCATAACAAGCCAAATGAGCGACAACGGTGTAGTAAATGATGGAAGCAGAGCAGGAGCTTCTCTGGTTACTGTTGTTTTATTTATTGACAGCCATTTCATCCGCTATCACTAATCTGGATTTATTGCTATTGATTGCATACATGCCATACGTTTTATGTCTGGGTACAAATATGGAATACCACAACATCTAACTTTAGCAACACTATGATTACTCCCTCAGTTTACCGAGCGAGGTGACGCACCAGCAGCAGGTCGAGTGCCCACTTTTACCTTCGATGAAAGGGCATATTGCAATACTGCACTCGATTCGCCTGATGCTCGCTTTACCAGGAAATCAGATTCATTCAGCTCATTAGCAAGGATAACCTTATTTTCATTGAATATGTTGGCGAGCACTCCTTAGAGAAGTCGATAGTAAAAGGACATTTAATCGGCCTTTATTGTATTATTGTTAGATCGAATATAGAAGACAGTCTCATCCAATTCCAGCGTATCTTTCACGTACTCATTAATATCTGCAATCTCATAAGTTCCATGAGGTGTATCAATGATCTTGAGCTCATCATTGTAAAGGTAACGAAGCTGATTATTGCTTTGAACCCCGTTGGAAACAGAACAGATGGTTTCAAAATTCAATAGAGCATTTTCGTAATATCCTTCAGGATCAGCCCTCAGAGGTGGATTCAGGTACGTTGTAAGAACAAATGTATTACCGGTAACAGCAACAGTGTTGGTCATTGTGATAGACATTTATGCACTAGTGCCCGCAAATGACTGAGCTGAAGCTCTGAAATCATCTAGTATTATATATAAGCTTAAAACCTTTGAAATAACTTTGAATCTCTTTTGGAGGGCTTCAAGTTTCCAATGCTATTGAAATAATATGAATGTTAGCATCCATCTTTACAGCAAACCAATGAGTGCCTTCATTTACTGCAGAATCGAGATTGTTGATAATTCTCTCTGTGTAGTGAGGCTTTGAAGGGAGCTTGTCGAGCACAACTCTAAAATTGGGAATCTTTAAACGTCGAGCACACAAGTTGAGGTCAATATTACTCAAAGCTTTTTCCTCTGCGCCAGTTTTTGAACTCCTATTCTAGTTCTGCCCATTCCTCCTTTTGATGTCCTTCGTTTTCACAGTTTCTTCTAACACTTTTGTTCCCTTTCAGGTTTCGGGCAATTTTAGAAGCAACTGCTAAAGACGGTCCAAAGGTAGGATTGGTATGAAACATCATCTTCTGTCATTATTATCATTCCTCTGTCGAAGCCCTTTTCCCTTTGTTTCCATCTCTCTGTTATGTTGCATCACTTGTGCAAGCTGTTATCTGCAACTATTTTCTTGTTCACTGCAGTACCAATTTAAGCCACGCCTCCAGCCATAGCCCCAGGGTTGCAATAATGGATACGAGGGGTAAATATCCGCCTTATTTCTTCTTCCAGGATCCAGTACCAGTCCTTCGTAATCGCTGATACCAGTCAATGCATAAAGATAAAAACTTTGCAAATAGAATCAAGGCTGCCTGAATAAAAATGTATTATTCCACCGCGTATCATTCGCAAGCATATCCTTACGAAAGAACAATGGGCGACCTTTGTTGCCTCTTACGCATTTTATTACATAGGAAATATAGCTTGTAAGTCTCCCAAATTCGAGTAATCCAGAAAATTATGAACAACACCAAAAATGGAAATACAAGATCCACTCCCATTGAATTGCATAGAGGAAAATTATCAGAAGCAGTAATTATTCTGGGATTACTAAAATCCATAAAGTTGATCAAAGAGACGGAAACTGAAGAAATCAAACGAGCATATGAACGCTCAAAGAAACGCGCATAGTCGCGAAACAAAAAGAAAAGAAGATATACAAATAAATGGACACCAACATTGGGTGAGAAAGTTCTTGTGCGAATGCATATCGAATCTTCAGTGTTGTCCAAGACTCCCTGTTTACTGTTGCATGGCCCAGCTATGATAGTGCCCAGCTAGGGAAACAGCACACTGCACGACAAACGAAGTTCTTGGCACATATAATTTGACTCTTTTGCGCCCCTTTAAGAGTTGGGAAATACCAATATAGCATCCGCTACCTGGCATGTTACGTGTGTTGCATATATATCATTAAAAGAATGGCGAGGCATTTGCATACGTCATACTATAATCTACAGTGATTGTGCTCCTTTAGAGCTGGTTCAATATTCTCCAAAGATAGATTGAATAAATATCCATGTAGCACCAACTGTTGGTAAACATACCATCGAAGTCGTTATCAATATACCATATTTTAACTGTCTATGTGTACAAATACCACTTTTATTTCGCACTTGTATTTATAAGTCAATATTCACTTTATTGTTACGGTGTTTAATTCATAGCTTATTACTAAGTTATCTGCACCGGGAGACAAAAGAACAGTTGTTCAAGGTCATATGTAGGTCACCATGTTACATAAATCACATCTTTCGTGGCAACCAACGTGATCCCGACTTCACTAAATAGAGACAAAAATTTACAAGCATTAGGATTAAGACTTTAATACATGTTCCATGTTATGTTAGTCATAACACACAAGCAATATGCCACAGAAATGTGCCCGTTATCATTTAATTAGCACATGTATTAGTGCTTAAAGTGTGACAAATAACTGCTACGAGTCAGTCTGAGTGTTCGTAAAGAAGTGGCAGAACACATGTGAAATACACTGAAAATACATCAGCACAAAGTATTCTATGTACTTACCTACACAGAGACATTGCATTATGTATATAACTGCTAAACCACGTGCAGCTCTAATTTTAAGTCCATTCTATTTGATTTGTGTATTCCAAGCTAAAACTGTGTGATAAGGGTATATTTCACACTACGTGTATTGGTCAATGCACTCCTAGTTTCACACACAAGAAATGCGCTCCGAAAAACGGAAACAGAAACTTGCGAGCTGGACATCATTACTAATCTTTTGTAATAATGTAAATTAGTGGCACTTTCGAAGAAATTTTCAACTTTCCTAACAAGCCCGAAAAGTTGAAGTATTCCTCCGAAGGGTACATGAAGCAGAAGCTCTCACCTTTGAGGGAGAATAAATCTACGTCCAGCAACAATAAAGAAAGTTCTAAAGATTCCCGCTCCAGTATGAAACACGCTCTAATCACGTGACAGGCCCGAAAGCTAATAAAAATATGAAACGTGCGTAGGCGGACGCTGATTGTACGCAATCGGGAGAAGACTGAAAAATGCGCGCGCACGTCTCTCTCTGCTTGTGTGTGTGTGTGGTGTGTGTGTGTGTGTGTGTGTGTGTGTATGTGTGTGTGTGTGTGTGTGCGTGTGTGTGTGTGTGTGTGTGTGTGTGTGTGTGACGGGGGTTGGGAAGTGAACATTTAAAGCGTATTCCTTAGTTTTGGGAGTCAAAGGAAAAGGAACATTTGCGTGCGAGTCTTTTAAATACATCTCCCTTTCATAGCTGGAACGACCGAAATTACATATCACATGCTCACCTGTTTTTCTTATTAACTCAACGACCGAGGGCTGCCGGGAGAAGAAGAAATCCACTCATCATTACCTGTAAACGGAAGGAAGGGTGATCTATGTAACTTTCCACGGTCACGAGTTCTTGAAGACGAAGTTTTCCGACACTTGCCAAGTGGAAAAGGTTTTACGGAGAAGTGCGAACAGAATTCTTGTCAATTGGCTAGGGTTCTCCAAGTTTTGGTGGATAGATGCCAAGCAAGCGTGTGGATATAAAATGTGTATTTTTATAACTAAAAATGCGAACACTTTTGACAGTTATTTTGTTATTATGTCATCATCCAGCAAATTTTGCAGTATCCGTTTTTGTTTCTCTTTTCTTTTGTTAAATGTTGAAATTATACATACTGTAAAAATTAGGTATAATTCGTTTTCAGAATTATGCAGTACACATGTTTCTTAAAAACATATTCATTACTTATGTACCAGTCTTTTGAATAGTTATAAAATTCTATGTGTTATAGAAATTTAGTACCACGCCAAATTCGCTTTTATAATTATAACCTACTACTTCTTTATAACACAGATTATTATGGTATTGCCTTCTTAAAAACATACGCTGACACAATCAGAAGTAACATAAAACGAATAATGACGTCAATATAAGGACACCTGTGATAGTTAAACAGACTGATCATCACGACCTCGTAGTGTTATTGTGTTCATTTCCACAGTGTAAGCAAATGCTTGTAACTTCTAAATGTAACTCGCTTAGATAAAGGAGTTCGGTAGATATCACAGACTCCTGTTTAATAATCACGAATCATTGAATAAATGCGACAAATCGCATTACTGTTGTAGCGATTCCTTCTGCTTTATTTACCTCACAATTCTCATGTCGGAACTTATACAGTTTTAAACATAGCCCAAACTCTCACTTTATTATTCGAAATGTTTAGTTCTTCTGGGCTTATAGGCCGTGGTCTAGAAGGCATAGGTAGTAGATACCAACGATTCGCCAAGTACTGCGCTTGGCATCGTCAGGGTAACACGATCCTCCGTCTGCACTGGTCAGAGTTTTAATGTGGAAGCAGAGAAGTAGTGAAAAAAATGACCGTCGACGACGACTGCGAAAAACACTGGAGGGTTGTGGTTGCAGAAGATCTTGCAGACCGCCCTCCGGTTATTGCCAGGTCAGGGTATCAACCCTCTACTGGCCGTGTAAGATGTCTTACATAAGAGACGGTAAAAAGGTTGGTTTGTTGCTGGTTGTTTTTTTTTTTTTTTTTTTTTTTTTTTATTTATTAAAGTATGTCTGTATCCTTTAGGATGTGAAAAGGATGTTAGTATGTTATGTCACGTTAGGAAGTTATATCATGAATTATTGTTTTTTTTTTTTTTTTTTTTTTTTTAACGTTGCCAAGGACAAGTCGTGGGCGTTTATAGCGCTCTCCAGGGTCCAAGTCATACTCGCCTAGTCCCCGTATTAGTTGGTTGAAACTGGAAGGGAGCTTGTCGAAGAAGGGTTGTGAAAGTATGTTGATGTATTGCTTCACTGAGGGAAAGTGAAGATCCTTCTGAATGGTAGCATTTGGTATATACCATGGAGAGTTTGTAGCCGTTCTTAGATATCTTGACTGAAGAACTTCTAGCTGTCTCAGGCGTGTTTGAGCTGCTACTCCCCAGATCTGGCAGGCATATGTAAAGGCTGGTCTAAAAACTTGCTTATACAATAGCAGTTTGTTGTCCATGGACAGGTGAGATCTCCTGTTGTAAAGCGGGTACAGCATTGCCATTCTTTTATTAACCCTATTGCTGACGTCTTCCAGGTCTGTCTTCCAGGTAAGTTTGACGTCTAGGGTAACTCTTAGGTACTTGACACAATTAGACCACGGCACATCTTCCCCCGCCAAGCGGATGGGTGCCACGTCAACCATCGGGCGACGGCCAAAGGTTATAGCTTGGCTTTTCTGAGGGTGGATACGAAAAATGACCGTCAACGTCCGTTAAGGTTATTTATATGGGTGGGGTGGGCGGGGCATTGTTGCGCTGGCTACGGTAGTGATTGGCCAGTTGTAGGTGTGGTTTTATTACAACTGTTGTGTGTCTGAAAGTCTATCTAAAACCGGTATCCATGCTTTATGTACACGTAGTATTTCTTCTTTGCGATTGAAGCTGTCTTTGTGTTTGTAGATTTCTATGGCTTCCCTTTGTAGTCGGACATAGTAGTTAACTGTAGAAGATAGGACTCGGGATTCTTTATGGTTGATATCATGGCCGAATAATTAGGCGTGCTCTGCCACAGACGATTTGGACATACGGATAAATCGTCTGTGGCAGAGCACGTGTGACGTTATCCCTAGTACATAAGGAAGCCAGAGAGTGAGCTTTTAGAGTTACAGTAAAGTCAGACAACTGTGCGTTGTAAGAAGATTCAACGAGCGTCGCGAGAGATTACACATCGTTGCAATTAGTGTATGAGAGACAGAGGAAGCGAAGAAAGACGCTAAAAGGAGAAGCACTACTATAAGAACTACTACTGTGAGAAGTAAAAAGTGATAGTAAGTAGTGATAGGCCTAAGATTGTAAACTGTGTTAATGACGAGAAGAAAACTGTATTTGTGACAAAATTTTAGAAGATAATAAAGTGATAGAAAAGTAACCGGACTGATTTTGTCTTTTTGTCACAATATTATGCTGCCGACATATTGAAAGGAGTAGAAAAAACGGGAAGAATTAAAGCAAGAATCATTAGCGAGAGCACTAGAAAGAAAATTCAGAATGAAAATCACTGAAATGGTCAATAGAATTGTTCAAAATAGAGTCTAAAATGTTAAAAGTATATCCAGAAGAGTAAAGAAGCAGTGGAGGACCCAGATCAACATGGATGGGGACAAAAGAAGGCTATGGACGAAACAGAGGAACATCAAAAGAGTTAGTTGTAGACTAAAGTAGGTGGAAGATGTTTATTGAGGCTACCCGCCAACAGCTTAAGAGATGGAAGAAGTAGGAGGAGGCTAGGGCGGAAGGAGGAGGATGGTAATTGGGGAATAAAGATACTGAGTGTAGGTATTTATAAATCTGTGAGCATTTATATATCATAATATATATAACTTCAACTGAGAAATAAGCTTTCGTCCATGTTTCGAATTTCTTACTTTATGAGAATCTTTATATCCTTGAAAATACACAGAGAAGTTGTTGGCCAAATTTTGCTGTTTCTATAGCATACGAGTATTTTCTGGCATTCACACACACACAAACACACACACACACACACACACAAACACACAATTACACACACACACACACACACACACGCGCGCGCACTCACACACCCCCACCCAAGAGGATAAAGGGTAGAATCATTAGTACGATATGAAATGGTTGCCTTAGAGGTATGGAGACAGGCCATGAGGGAATCTGTAATTAGTTTCATTTCGCTGGTGGGACAAGCCAGTGAAAATAATATTTCTCCGGTAGCGAACTATCATACATTCAAATTATCGTACACCCCCATAATTATCGTACGAGTTGTCAACATTGTGTACAAACATTCAAATTATCGTATGCCCCCATAATTATCGTACGAGTTGGCAACCCTGATACAGTAGCAGTATGAACAACCGAAAAGGTCTTAGAATGTTTTGAACTTTACTTATGGTTCTACTTCCCAGGGAATAAAATCATTCCTGTATATGGTGCTATTGTCTAACATTACTGATTGATTACAGATTCTAAAGTGCCGTAACAAAATACATGCAAAAACCAAAGGACCTGTAGTGTTTCATTGACATTTGTTGGTTCCTTATTAATCTTTTTGTTCTTCCTTAGGGTTGATTAGTGCACGAGGCTTAGGCAAATACTTGTCTACACCGCCTACGTTCTTGAAAGTGTTCTTAGTTTTTTTTTTTTTTTATTTTGAAGGGGATTTAAGGACTTACCCTGGGTTTATCTCACCCAGGGCAGTCCTAAGGCTGCTTCAGAGCAAAACGCTCTGAAGCAGCCACGGGATAGATATTTATATCCATCCATCCGTCCATCCGTCCGTCCGTCCCTCCCTCCCTCCGTCCGTCCGTCCGTCCGTCCGTTCATCCGTCCATCCGTCCAACCGTCCGTCCGTCCATCCGTCCATCCGTCCGTCCGTCCATCCATCATCCGTCCGTCCTTCCATCCATCCATCCATCCATCCATCCATCCATCCATCCATCCATCCATCCATCCAGCCAGCCAGCCATCCATCCATCCATCCATCCATCCATCCATCCATCCATCCATCCATCCATCCATCCATCCATCCATCCATCCATCCAACCATCCATCCATCCATCCATCCATCCATCCATCCATCCATCCATCCATCCATCCATCCATCCATCCATCCATCCATCCATCCATCCATCCATCCATCCATCCATCCATCCATCCATCCATCCATCCATCCATCCATCCATCCATCCATCCATCCATCCATCCATCCATCCATCCATCCATCCATCCATCCATCCATCCATCCATCCATCCATCCATCCATCCATCCATCCATCCATCCATCCATCCATCCATCCATCCATCCATCCATCTGTTTGTTTGTTTGTGTGTTTTTTTGTGTGTTTTTGTGTGTTTGTTTGTTTGTTCGTTCGTTCGTTTATTTATTTATTTATTTATTTATTAAAAATACATTATCTAACTAGTCTGGATATGCCATTGTTACTGCACATTACTTGGGGTAACAGGCATATATCATTATAGGGTGGTGCTTCGTGGTTGTAGTAGGGTTTTCCTCGAGGCGGTATGTGTCTTTTTTGCTTCGTTGCTCGGTCCATTGTTGCTCTTCTTGTGGTGGTTCCGTCTGTGTATCGGCGTGTTATTGGAGTGCTGCGTCGGTGTTGTGTTTTTTTCTTAACTGCGCGGGCGAGGGCCGATTCCCATGCTGAGACTCGCCTGGTGAGTTCTTTGATTTCCGCGTGAAGCTTCCATAGAGCTTCGGTGTTGTGGTGTAGGTCGTCCTGGGTGTTGTGTGGTTCGGCGGGTTGTTTGCTGTGGGCTGCGTGTGGTCGGCTTGTGGATGTGTGGGCCCTGGGATTGGAGACTGGTGTTGTTGGTTGTGGTTGGCCTGCGGTGGGCTGTTGGCGTGGGTTTTTGGGACACGCCGCTTGGCCGGTGAAGTGCCCAGGTTCCTGCTCCACAGTAGTGGCATCGTGGGGCGTGTGTACAGTTGTCGGCGTTGTGGCCGTACTGGCAGCAGCGTCGGCACGGAACGGGTCGGACACCGCACCTGGCCTCGACCGGGAGTACCTGCCCAAGGGCAGGGAACCCGTCGGCCAAGGCAGCGCGGTAGTCACTTTCGTCACAAAATTCCAGTCGAATTAGCGGTGACGGCCCTTTGATTGTGAAGATACGCGATGCTCTTATTAAAGATGGCCAGCGTTGTTGAGCTGTGCTGAGGAGAAAAGCATCTGGTAGTTGCCGATGTACACCGCGCACAACAGCGTTGTATTTCTGTAGTCTCGGTGAACGGTACTCGGCTGGTGGTTGTGCTGTGTGTGTACGGTCGTCGAAAAGGTATGCTGGGATGTCTCAGACAGAGCCGTTTTCTGTTGATGGAGGCGGTGTAGCTGGCGGATTGGCCGGCGGAGTTGGAGATTTTTTTGAGGCAGCGATTATCCCAGTAGTCTCCTTGCGTGGCATGTCAGTGTTCTCAAGAGCAATGAATGCTATTTGAGCAACGATGTCACCATGAATAGACACAACTTGCACCACTGGGACCCTCATAATGCTCACTGCATACGTAATACTCACAAAACCACTGGGGCTTAAACTTTTGGTGTGGTATTCTTGGGGTCAATGTTATTGGACTTATCTTTCTCCCAGCCAGATTTACGAGGACCATGGCACCTGGAATTCCTGCAAGGTTAGCTTCAGAATTTTCTTGATGAGGTTCCGGTCCGACTGGTGTAAAGACAGTGGTTCAAACAATTTGGTGCACCACCTGTTATGAACCTGTAAAGATGCATTTCAATTAGTTGTACTCTGGACGCTGGATCGGTCTAAGTAGCCAATATCCTGACAATATCCTGATCTATACTCATTAGATCTTCTTCTCTTGAAGTCACATCAAGAATATCCCCTCAAGTTACGTTAAGGATCGTTGAAGCATGTGCGTCTGTCACACCGTCATATGTCAGAAACGCCCAGATGGACACAAGGATACGGTTGGAACATCAACAATCAACAGGGGCATCATTATGAGTACCTATTTTATGAATGAAGTCAGCATAACAGTACCGTTTGTTGATGATGATGATAATAATACTAATATTAATAATAATAAAATTAATACGCATAATAACAAACAATAACAAAAATATTAATATAATAATGCTAATAATGCAAAACTAATTAAACTAAATTTAAGAATTATGGTGCTAATGACAATGATTATAACAGAAATAAATACAAAACGTAATAACAATAATAATAATAGATCTAATAAGGATAATGAGTACACTATCGATAATGATGACAAGCATAATGATGATAATAAACATACGAACAAAATACAAATACAATAGTTATAATATTTATAAAAACAAAAATGACTGCAAACAAAAATAATAGTAATAAATAAATAATAATGATATACAGCATTAATAAAAAACAAACCATTGCCAAGGAAGCATTGCATGTCCTTATGTTTGCATGTAATTTGTTAGGACAATTTACACCTGTAATCCGTAACATTAGACAACAGTAGCATATACAGGAGAGAGTTTATATTCTCTAAGTAAGGTGTAAGACATTCTAAGACCTTTTCGGTTGTTTATTATGTTATTGTCTATTATCACGGACTAAACGCGCTAGTTCAAATCTGGGAACTACCTCTTACCTCCCTTTGCCGATAAGCAGAACGAACTTCGCACAGAGCGCTGCCATCCATAAGACTGGAATTGCGCCGTTGCATTCTGCAACTGTTTTAATGAATGAAGGGATATCTACCTATGCCAAAGACGGATGATATATATGATACGGATGAGATGTTGGAGGAGATGATTCTGCTGTTCGTGCAGAATTCTGTATGTGGTGTCATTTCTCCTGTGCTGTGGACTTAGAATTATGAAACCGGTCAAAAACCTCCTCTTCTAGAGCCACCGTCCGTACATTTCTTTGGACGTGAGCTTGTTATTTTGTGAAGTTCCCCTTTCTCGCAGCCGTTGATGCACGGCAGTAAAGCTGCTGTGATGAGGCAAATGCTTCCTTAGGTAAATCTCAGCACAAAATCTCGTGCCCTTTTCGCATTTCAGCAGTATTAACGTAATGTATATCTGCTACTTCCGCTTAAATAAAGTGGAACATTTTAATAATATGCAGTAATATAGTCCTTCTATTAAATGGAGCATTTTAGTGTGTGCTGCTAACTGAGATTGATAGCCGGGAACCGAGCGGAAGGTCTGAGGTCCGCATTTGGGAGGTCGCGAGTTCGATCCCCGTGGCCGAACTTCCTGACCCATGGGTCTTTTCGGAGGTTTTCCCGGGTCGCCAAGTGAATGCTGGAAATCCCATCCCCCAGACTGGAAGGCGAGCCACTGGTTTCCTGGTTGTATGGACTGATACAAGCCCGAGGAAAGTCAGCCTCCGCCAGGGTACTTCTACTTGGGGAAATGTAGGGACCCTGCCACCTGCTCTACCGTGGCAGCGTTTTGACCGCCCTTAGGATCCATTCGCTTCATCCATCCTACCCTGGTGGTGATTTGTCAGGGACATAGGCACAAAAAATCGTCTTTCGGTCGAGGTTCGAAGTCCCCATCCGCCAGGGTTGCCAATGTTTAAAAGTAAAATTGTGGTACCGACCGCTCAAATTTATAGATTTGGATTAAAAATTATCGTACATCATAAACCAAATGCTACAACAATCAGCATAACACTTTTGAAAATGTAATAGTATTGTTACTTATGGTATCCACTTACTACAAGACTGATGACCTCAATCAGTATTACAACTTTAGTACTGATGTTTCTCTCACTGTTCATCTGAAAGTTCATCATCTTCCTCCACTGTTGCAGCATTATACAAATTTGTTGTTGAGATGAACTTAACATCTTCTTGGTGACTTGCAGATTTCCGGACCCACCATATTCTTTCATAAGCTGAGATGACAGAATAAGTCCACTTACCGTATCTAGCACCAATCTGTTTCGAATTTTGGTTTTTATTAAACCTAGTTTGTAAAAAACATCAAAAGAAGTGTCTCTGTGGGGCAATGAAATCACTCATAGTGCATACTCTGCCAGTTCTTTGAAATCAGCATTTCCTCTAAGGTGACATATGTTTATCAGCACTCCAGAAACTGCCAGTTTCAGACATGTCCTTTATTTCACACGTAATACCTATCACTTTTCCGAGTTTTCTCCATTCATCATCAATTTTCTGAACAGTATTTTCTTCATTCAGATTACCAGATCTGAACACACTGGCAACAAGACGATAAATGGTAGAAGAATTAGTAGGATATGAAATGGTTGCCTTAGAGGGGTGGAGACAGACCATGAAGGCAAAAGTTCTGTAGCTATTTGTAATTAATTTCATTTCGCTGATATGACAAACCAGTGAAAATGATATTTCGCCGTATCGAAATTATCGTACACCCCCATAATTATCCTATGGGTTGACAATCATGAGTACAAACATTCAAATTATCGTATGCCCGCATAATTATCGTACAGGTTGGCAACCCTGCCTCCCACACTTTGCCATTGAGTCATTTATAACCGGAACCGCAAAGCTACAAGGTGCTGTATAATATGCGACGGAATCCCTTACCATTTGAGTAACAAAATGTAATTTTTAAGTTTATGATGGTATAAACGATGTTAAAAACAGAATATAGGCAACATTCGAAAATGCTAAGAAAATAAAACATAACGATATTGCAATGCCAAAGGGGGAACAAGGTTCTCCGTGGCCGAACCCGACATTCTTTACGGTATTGTATGATGCACTGCAAAGACAGATTCACTCGATCCGAGAGAGAAACGTTATTTGAAGAGTAATGGTCTCTTGGGGATCGTAACTTAAGGGTGACTTCCTCTCTGGCCTTATAAAAACAAGGGAAAATGCTACAAAGAGGTTAAGATGCGCGGAAGAGGAGTGCTGAAAATCTCGTTTCTACAGTCACTCGTTTTCTTTAAACATCAACAACAAAGACATATCTGTAAAGGTTGTTTAGATAGTGTTTGGTGAATCAAATTATTTCATTAAAGTTTTGTTAGCAAACAAACAGTCAAAAGTGTCAGGACTCTGATAAGACAGGAAAGAAGTCTCTCTTAAATGGCCACGTGAAATAATTCAAAAGCGCATTTTGTCCTTTCCTCAATGAGTGTCATTACTCAAGGTGTCATGCAACAAAAAGTTTCTTCCCTCTCACTTAACATTAACCTCCATGTACAGCACAAGCTGCACTGTTACACATTGACCAATCAATAATATTGTTTAAAAACAACATTCCGCTCGCTAAATGTTTCTTTTAAAAGCCAGTAACTTTTATTAGGTGAGACTAACAGAACTCCACAAGGAAAAGAAGTATGATAAAACTGTCCAAGAAGAGTTTAGATACCATAAGGAGCAGGATGTAAGACAGTACATTTTAAAAAGAGGGACAAGAAAAATTACAATGAAAAACATATCTAAAAGTCGTCGCATTTTATCTACAGCAGTGCCTCCCAACGCCGTACATAAAACATATGTTTAATTTAATAAAGGATAGCTGTTGACTTTTAATCTCACTCTACATGTGAAACATACGAGGATCGCCCAGAAAGTAAGGCGCCACACTATTTTTTTCTTCAACAATTATTTATTCAACACAATGAAAATTACACACAATAAAGAACGATCTTTCTTTTGGAATTCTAATTTTTTCCCATAATATCCTTCCAGTTCTACAGCTGCACCGCCCCCAGCAAGATACAAGGGTGCGTATGCCATGTCGGTACCATTCCTTGTTCTGGTCACGAAGCCATTTTTTTCATTGAGCAAATCCCTCTTCATCGTCCTCAAAATTTCTTCCACGAATGGCATCCCTTAATGGTGTTAACAAGTTAAAACCTGAGGGAGCTAGGTCAGGGCTGTAGGGTGGATGGGGTAACAATGTCCAGCCCTGTTTAGTGAAACTCCTCAAACATTATCATGCTGAATAAAGCAATCACCATGTTATTCTGGTGCCAAAATCGCTGGAAGTGTTTCCTGAGTTTTGTTATGTTGAGATAAGCTTCAAAATTAATAGTGCTGCCCCTTGGCATCACATCAATGAGCATGACACCTTCACAGTCCCACAACACAGTTATCATGATCTTACTGGCAGAAGCAGTTCCCTTCTAATGGTCTCACCCTCTGTGTCCAGCAACTAATCGCACTTCAGTCATCTGCAAATGCTTCATCGACCTGGCACAAATGTTTGCTAATGTTCCCAACAGTTTGGTTCTCCGCCACTTGTAACGTAGGTACATCATTTACAGACATCATTTTGAAACGTTGCTGCAGCTACGCTGTCGGAGGAAATGGAAAATTCGCTTGCGCACTCCAAAAACTTCAAATAATCCATTCTCGAAGTTTCGAATTCTCAACATTGCTGTCGACCGAGGAAAAAAATGGGTGCTTTACTTTCTGGGCAATCCTCGTATTTACATTTAAGCCTTGAGAGTTGGTCTGGGTGGCTCAGTTGGTTAGACTATGGCCTACTGATCCCAAGGTCGCGGGTTCAAATCCGGCCCAGACCGATGGTTTTTAAGTGTGCTTAAAACCGACGGTTCCATGTCAGTAGATTTACTGGCATGCAAAAGAACTCCTGCGGGACAAAATTCCGGCACACCGGTGACGCTGATGTGATCCTGGCAATTGATAGCGTCGTTAAACAACAAAATCATTTCATTTCATTTTTAAGCCCTGAGGCTGTCGAAACTGGTAAGACACACATATGGGAGCCAAATATGTAGCTGTCTTAACTTGGGTTGCCCCGCGTTCGGAAGTCCCAAATATGTGGTGATCGAAGCTGCTATGCCCCGCATTTAGAATTTCAAACGCTTGGCGTTCGCACTCTCGCCGTAGTCAGCTGGGGTTGTAACTCAGGGCCGTATGGGTGCAGAGGAAGAACTGTTAAATACTCGAATAACAATCCAGTGTGTCTTGTTTTACTGTAAAACGATGTATTTGATATATATTTTCCACTCACGCGAGTACAAATTGTTACACGACAAACATTGTGCTTTTTAAGCACGTTGCTTTGCAATCCAATGGAACAAATAGCTTCACTAACTCATTCTTGAAATAATAATGTTCTCCTTGCATAAAGAATGTATTTTATAGACTTCACAAATACATAGAACGACAATTCTGGAATCTTCTTACAGGAGAGAAAAAATTTAGACACTTATTTTTCCGTAACTATGGGAAATAAGTGAAGGACGATCTCTTGTTGCCTCTGTTTCATTGGTCTTTTAACGGAGATATTTTATAGGGCTTAGACAAGAAACGTTTCAACCTTCAGGCAAAATGTTGTTTAATTTTGTGTTAACTTGTAAATTCTTATTAGTTCATTCGTTAATCAGATTATCATTAAAAGTTAAGGAAAGGATTTTGAAGGAAAAAATTATGTAATTTAAAGCGTAGGAGTATTGAGTTATAAAGAAATGATTTTCTAGCGATAGTCATTTAATTAGATTCGCACCAGCAAGAGATCGTGAAAATTGATGTTGCCATAGAGACTGGATAAACTTTGAACAGCAAGAATTCTATATTTTTGTAATCAGAATTAACCTATCATTATGTAGATAATTTATCCAAGTTTATTCATTGTGAAAGTGAAGTAAAATAAAAATTCAATGCATTTTTCGGTATTATCGAGTGTTATTTTGCAGCAAATAATCCAGTTTCCTTCAATCGCCACCTTCTTGAAGAACTGGAGATTTATTGCCAGCGTTGGTTTAGACCGGGGAGGAAAAGAATGAAAATAATTCTGCATACAAAGAATAGATCCACAATATAAACATTTCCACCAAAATTAGCTTGTCATTCAGGAAAGGAAAAAAAAAACCAGCTAACTTCAAAAAACAGCTACAAATGGCTCCCCAATCTGACGCCAACAATTCTGCGTATGATTGCACAAATAAAGAAGTTACGTGTTACATGAGCATAAAGGCGCTGCTGTAAGAGACACAAATGAAATTGCATCGTGCATAATTTAACATGCAACATGTCACATCACATCAGATGGAAAACACTTAATTTGTTAGTGACGCATATAGGGGCCAAAATAGGAATAATCATATGTTAGCGATGTTTACCACTGATTTGTAAAGGATCGAGCATCTGAAACTTATAGATCATGTCTCATGATATTAGGACATTCCCATCTCAAACGTCACTATAATTCCGTTATTGAAAGAAGAACGAAGCCTATAAAGATATAGATTTGTGATTCCAGGGATTGGTACTAACTAGTACGCGCGTATCTGCTACGAAACCATATTTTATAGAGATAGAAATAATCCGGAATGACTTTCTTGATTTTAATATGCTAGTTAGGAACTCGCATGTTCTAAAAACGTGAATGAAAAATGTAAAGAAAATGTTCTATGCAGCGAAGCTAAATGGTTAAGGCATACAGAAGTTTTATGATACTGTTATGTACAAAAAATCACACGAGGAAAATTATATTCTCCATAAACTTAACTGCAGACGTTGGATATTATAGCATGTCTTATCTAGAAAGCAACAAAGCTTACAAAGGCCCCAATCCAATATCAGAGAAAAGAAGTCTCATTGAGTTGGGGTTTACTGATCCGCACCATCATAATTGTTATAAGAACCTAGCAAGAAACTCGTACTTCTAGGTCAGCGATGTCCAACGTTTGCAAAAGAGCGGATGTTGGATTTACCTCCCTCCACTTTATGCGGACTGTGCCACTCTTTTAACACTCAATTGTGTTGCAGTGGCGGTTTGATTATATATACCTTGTGTATGATTATCGAAAGCACTTTCAAATCTTATGGATAAACATCTTTTCATTACTGACTTCTTTGGAACTGCTTACATTTAAGTCTACCAATATTTGGTGACACAGTGAAGTACATAGGCTCAAAAGATACACCAAGTGATCGTCGCATAACCTGTTTTTATACAAACATTTAATATAGTTCAGTTTGGAGAAGCTCTGTTTGCAAATATAATATGCAAAGCTGTACACATTCTTATGTGCACTATTCTTGCAAATACTTATTTCTCTGTCTACCACATTTTAATCGACATAAGCATTTTCATAAATTATCTCATTGCTAATTCTTTTTAGGTGCAAGGGGAATATGTGAATACAGTAGGCATAGTGAATTGTTTAAGAGCAGTTTGCCATGCGATGCCTTTTAAGTTCCGTTCTCTTTGCAGGGTCAAGAGATAAAAAAAGGAATAACATATTCCTATTTGAGAAAAGTATAGTATTAGCAAATTCAAACAAACAATAAAAAATCTCGAAAATGGTTCACTCAAAAGAAAAAAAGAAGTGTTTGACATAAATTAAGTGCTTTAATAAGATCCACATTCCTTATTTAGTAAATTTTTGTCTTTGTCTTGCTGTTTATAATTTATGGAAAAATCACCCAGAATGAAGAGGTCTTCTGAGGAAATTCCTAGAAAATTCAAGGTACGACTTAGAAATTGCCATGGAATCACCCGTTTGTGTTCGTCACGGGATACCGACTGACACTAGGTGATTCACCGTCCGACTGAAGGAGAGGAGTGGGGAATAGCAGCTAATTACGTAAGCGTCTCCAAAGAGTCAAGATAGGACATCGCTGTTCTAGATGCAGAGCCAGGCCAATAGTCTTCAGGGAAAAGCTGTAAATGGGCGTTGCTGGTAACGATAGTAAGTTTTACTATATTTTCCTCTTCTATAGTGCATATTAAGGAATAGGGTCCACACCTTTATATAGCTATCGCGAAATAAGCCGGTCATAAGTTACCTCCACAAGGGCAGAGCGTGACGTCATCACCCTAGGAAAGTAACAGCAGAAAGCACACTGCCTACAGCGCATAGTGTCTCTCGAATGTGTTCATTACTTCCATACAGTAAACTGCCCGCAGCACAAAAATCGAAATATTGACATATTGCTGCACTTGAACAAGAATTTGGGAGTGATATTTTACTGCAAATGGTGACAACACTAAATGTAAGTTATTGCAAATCTTTATCTACGACGTTCCTACGTCGACTGTGCGTTGCTTCCTCTGTGTTGTGATCATGTGACAGACTCGCCCCTCCCACACCCTGCAACCTTTTGTTTCCTGTATGAAGGTTCGGACTCAATGATTAGTCTCAATAGTTCGTCCAAAGGAACAAAACATTGACGCACATCTTCTGTTATGCAAGTTATTATTATTTATAGCAACAAATTTGTTTGTCAGTGTAATATTGTTCAGTAAAAAGGATGTAAGAAGCTGTGTGATCACTACTCAATGCTTATTTAAATAAATGCCACAAACGCGTTAAATTAATGTTTATCCCAAAAACCTTTAAATATAATTCCTGACATTATAACTTAAATCAGCTTTTAAAGCCAATACAAATAAGCTAATTTATTTTTAAATGTACTGAAAGTTAACCATAACGCACTAATCCCAAAAGTTTCCATGCAAAGCCCTGACTCAATTTGGGCGCAATCCATTTACTGATATTGTTTATAAACAAAAATGCTGCTCTATACTTATCTTACTTACACCTGGGATGTGATAACCTACTAGTCTACTTGGCACTAACAAAAATAAGAAAAACAGTTTTGACACCAACTCAATACTGTACTCACATTTATTTCCTGAATTAACCGGCAAGCAGGGTTTTTTTTTTTTTTTTTTTTTTTTTTTTTTTTTTTTTTTTTTTTTTTTTTTTTTCCCATTCCCATGTTCCATTTACATGACGCCTTTAAAATCGAAGGTCATTTCGGCGGTTTTTGATCTCTTGAAGAAATTGCTCAACAGCAATGATGTGCACTCGCTTCATGGTGTTTTTGATCTTAGAATTTCTATGAAATTATTACATTAAATTCACACACACATTCACACTCCCATTCATATTTCCAGACTAGGGAGGAAGGGAACAATCCTAGTTAAAGAATAAGTCCCACCCTTCCAGCAGGTAATCGAACCCGGGACGTCTTGCACAGCAGGCAGGTGTTCTACCGACTGAGCTATGGAGCCAACCCATTCCAAATTGTTTCTTTTGCCTTTTAAATGAGGGAGAGTAAGTGAGAAGGAAGAGGGAGAAAACAATTATCTAGATAAGTCGCAAATTCAAATTAATAAGGGCCTGATTAATGGAGTTCGCGTATTTACAAATTATAAGTGTAAGAATGTGTGCCATAACTAGCGCAGAAAGAGAAAATGTGATATTTAAAGGAGGAACTTTACTTGTTACTTTAAAATGGAGTTCAATTGTAACTTGTAGCTAATTGCAAAGTAAGTATCAAAGTAAGTGTTGTTTAAAATGTTTGTATGGGATATGCTTGCACCGTATATAGTGGTTTAAGAAGGTTAAAAAATGTAGCACTTATTTCAAAACACATTTAAAATAAAACTTTTACAACCACGCCTTAAATTGCCATATTCTTTGTGCTAAGATATTTAATCAAACCACGAAATCTAAATGTGTACATAAGCCAAAAGAACTAAAATGAATCATAGAACATTTGGATAGTTCAAAATTGCAAATACTATAAATCCATAGAAATATGGTTTTCAATGAAATTTATGCATGCTTAGCTAAATTAAATTTGTTTACCTTCTTAATATAATCTTATTGGTGATTGTTTGTGACCGTCGCCATGAGCTTTTCCGCAACCATCTGATGCAAGCTTTATTGGGTTGCCTGAAACAATACACCATTATATATTAGAGCTCGTGTTTCAAATACATCTTTACTATACCTTTTATGCCGCAAATAAAGGCTTCAATATTCACAACACATTCCCAATGCATGGAAATTTTATATCAGCACACATTTTTATTTTTCGAGATCGCTGAACATTATAGAGGGTTGGGACATGTTATGGCAACTATTTTTTGAGTAAGAATTTGAGCGTGGGCAAAAACTCTAAAATATACATATGAAAGAACAAGGGATAAACGAAATTTAAGGAATTTAACAACACGCCAACATTTTGCTCCTCATGTTTATTAAAGTAATTGTCATATCAATACAGTTTTCATGTTCAAGAATCATTACATCACACCGTTTTATTTTTTTCCAGTCTCTCTCTCTCTCATTCCACAGGCCCTCAAAGTACTCTCCTGCAACGTTCACAATACGCTGCCAACGATGTGGGAGTTGCCGCATACCATCATCTGCTTCACCATTTGCTTCACCATGTGTGAATGTAGTCATCTATTGTTGAACAGCATTTGTAATGTCCATTCCTGTTCCAAACCGTCTACCACGTAATGGCTCCTTTACTTTCTGTATGAGGTCAAAATCACATGGTGAAATGTCTGGAGAGTATGGTGGATGTTCCAATTCTTGTCATCGTCTGTCTGTCTCCAAAATGTGCTCAATTACTGCACGTGACACATCTGTCCGCGCACTCTCAGGTCGTCCTGTCCATCGCTTTGCGTCCTCGCTGAAACACTGCTACCCACCTTGCGACTGTCCGGTGTGGAAAGACATTGTTCCTGACAGCTTCTATCAATTCTCTGTGGCAATTTCTGGCATTCCTTTCACGGAGAACGGCTATTTTGATGTATGAGCGCTGTTTAACTCGGGTGACACCCATCCTGCACAGCGCTAGACTGACAACTGATCACCAACTAATTCAAAACTACTCTCTCTCTAATCTATTCTATTACAAACAACCACAGAGCCATCTCGTGTTATGAACACGCACTATGACGGTCCGGCCAGAACCTCCTAAATACCGGACCTGACACTGTGATTCAAGATGGCGGCCTATGTGGTGGGAACTACTTATAAACAACTCGTCTACAGGCCAAGATTTCAACGCAGTAAAATAAAAATATTGTGTAATAACACGCCTATTTTGTGAATATGGGCTGCGTTAAACACAAAAACACTGTCTTAAACATAACCTCAAGTAAACAAAAAAGGATGACATTTAATATTAAACGATAACCCATGGGCAATGAAATATATAACTTTAAATATCATTCATGCAATCAACAGTTTTACATGCCATTATGTAACTGCATTACACACTCAAATTACAAAGAAGATAGACAAAACTGCAAGCAGCATGTTACTTAAATAAAACAGAAGTGTTGACATTGAGTTGACTCAATTATTAATCATTGTTTACACTGTTTTTCACATTTGTACAATCTACATAATGTTATATACCTACACAAAATATACTATACTGGATGGCTGATATACAAATGCTGCCATTTAGGATAATTAACCACCTACTAAATTCAAAAGATTTAGGGTGGAAATTTGCTTTTACTATTACTGAAAACTTTTGATTACTCAGTTTGCAACAACATATTACTCAGCACTTCATGACACTTTATTTTACAGGGGGAATCCACAAAAGCAGATGAAATATTAAAAATAATAACCGTAAAACAGCACTGTAAATGAAATATATGAAATACGTCATCTTAAATCAGCATTGTAAAGCAACATTGTGTTAGGTTAGGTTAGTGTTGTATATGAGTGGGGTGACAGGGTCCTGTTATCGAAATATTTGCAATTTGGGCAGTTTTTATACAATCATTTCAACGTAAATGCATTAATCAATCATTGTAGCATATATTACACTCGTTTATACACATTTATTAGCTAAATATCCGCCGCATAAGCGAAATAAAACGACTTCATCGCACGTACGAAATTTTCTCATAAATAAAACACGAAGTTTGAGCGCACAATAAAACTTACAAGATCGTAATCAGCAATAAAAACTGCATCCATTGCACTATGTTTCATTCGTTTTCTAGAGCGGCCGATTTTGTAAAGATTTACCAAACTTTGCTATAGTCTACAGTTTTACATGCAGCAATATAACACATTTCTTCTAAACTGCAGCTACACATTTAAATTACAAAGACAAAATATAATGTGTAAATGCAAGCAGCATACTACTTACATGAAACAAACTGTTAGTGTTGCAGATGCCACTAATTGAGTTCACTCGAAATTGTTGTCTTTCACTATTCACACTATTCACCATGTTATATATACAACGGCAACTAACACATAGCGCTGCAATTTATAGTAATTAAATACTGAATTTATTTACATTGTAATTTACCTTTTGTTTTAACTGTAAGTTTCTGATTTTTAATTTGCATCCGGGGATGCAACAGTTACGGGGTATTGTCATGTTTGAGGTTAGGTTGTAGTATGGCAACAATAACATACACTACTGGAACAGTTTTTCTTCAACAACCACTCACCACTGTAATCGTGACACAAATTGTACTTGCAAACAGATAAATTAACCACACTATACGGCTAATGTAGCCATAGTCGTAGATGGAACACAATAAACATGAACACGTAACCACGCAGTCAACACGTTATTAGATTTATTCCCGTTCCCTATACTCCCCAAATAAAACTTTTGAAACACCCGCTTTGCTAATATGAAGGCAAACTTACATAGGAAGTATTATAACAAACAATAACTCGAAGACATAGAAAATAATACGAAAAACAGCGTGTGAAAACACCTCAGAAATCACTTCCACCAGCCGACGCCATTTTTGTACTACTGGGATGCCAGGGTCAGGTCCGTTAATCTAGAGGGTCCTGGTCCGGCTTCCGTGTGACACGTGACATTTTGTGATACCAACCCTTGCCATTAAAAAATAGTTGCCATACCCCATCCCTATTTGAAAAGTATCGAAATATTAATAATTTTTTATTGCAATTCAATATGGTGTAATACACGATTGAATTCAAAGGTAAACAAGTACATATAAGTAGCAAAAGACAAAATAACAAAACATTAATAATAATAATAATAATAATAATAATAATAATAATAATAATAATAATAATAATAATAATAATAATAATAATAATAATAATAATAATAATAATAATAATAATAATAATAATAATAATAATAATAATAATAATAATAATAATAATAATAATAATAATAATAATAATAATAATAATAATAATAATAATAATAATAATAATAATAATAATAATAATAATAATAATAATAATAATAATAATAATAATAATAATAATAATAATAATAATAATAATAATAATAATAATAATAATAATAATAATAATAATAATAATAATAATAATAATAATAATAATAATAATAATAATAATAATGTATGTAACAGAACAACAGAAACACAACTATTTATTGCGAAAATGAAATACATGCAATGTTTACATTACTTTTTCGCTGAAAAAGACTATAACTTGAAATGTAAACTTTGCAAGTAGGTACTACTAATTAAGCTATCTTTAAGCTTCTATAAACCTTACTTTAAAAAAAGAATTCATGTTTCCACGAATTCCTTCGGATAACAGCACCTGTCCTTTGTATGAGAGGGCGTATTTTCCTTATATTAGGAATTTTATTTTTGTGCTGTCAGCATTTTGGAAGCTGCTCCAGATCATTATTTTCTTACAGTGGATGTTACATCCTGGTTTATACGACTGTTGCGTAAGTTTATCTGCAATTCATAATAACGTGACGCCGAACGCGGCGCAAAACAAAGGACTGTCGGGGCTAAGCTAATTCACACCACATACCAGGCCAGCGAGCAAACAAAGGCACCCAAGGTCAGGTTGACTTGCGTTTGTGTACAAGCGACTAACTACAACCGAGCTGCAGAACCAAAAACTTTCGTCGAAAGCGGCAGAACCAGAGCCTTCGTCGAGAAAGATCTGGCTGTCATCGCCGGCGTATTTGAAGAAGTTCGGGAAACGTCCTGTGACGTCATCCCACTATATAAGGAGGCGAGAAAGCATCACGGCGAGAGTTAAGACTTATAAACAACATGAGTCTGTCAGTGTGTCAGTGAGTGCGAGACAGCTGTGTGATTATGGTACATCACGTTGAAGTAAAGAAGATTTAACGAGCGTCAAGTGATTGTATTGTGCGAGTTAGTGTATGAGAGAGAGAAAGTGAAGAGAGACAGTGAAAGAACTGAGTCATGGCTAGGAGAAGGAAACAGTTCGGAGTTGTAATATCACGAAAGACTGTAGACAGTGTTAACGTCAGTAGAAGAGAACTGTGCTTTTGTGCAAAAGTTTTAGAAGAAAATAAAACGATAAAAAAGTAACTGGACCGGATTTTGTTACGTTGGTGTTAGGAGTGAGATTCGTCGAATTGTCAATTTGTCACGGTAATTTGTTTGAAAAGCAGGACATAAAACAATATATTGAAAAAATAAGAGCAATATAAGTAATCTGAAATATCAAAGCTAGAGATTACTTCCATTCTGTATCTTTTCTGTTCACCAAATGCTTTATTGACTATATTTTGACGGTTTTTACATGTATGGTTGCTATGCTTGCTCTGACGCCTACCGTATGCTGCATAATTATCTATTTTATGCATTACTTTAAACTATATCTCGGCAAGTATAGTCTGTAACAGATAGATATAGTCTTAAAAGATGAATATTATTTGAGTAGCATGTATTTTAATATGGTAATAGCCTACAAAATTCATAGAGATGGTTTTGAATGTGAATGTTTTAAGGGAAATATTAATTTCAAGGAGAATTTTTAACTACTGAGGTAGGCGTTTTCCCTGCTTCATTTTCAGCAATTGATATCTTAGGAAGCATTCATTTGTAAAATTTCCATCATACTACAGGATCACACTACGGGAAAGGTTACAACGGTGCGCGGAATAAAAATACCTAAAGGAGGAGCTTTATTAGAAATAGTTTCCATTAGTTTGTTTTATATTTCACTCAGGTTATATAAATAATAATGTTCCAGTTAAGAAAAAAAAAAAGGAAAAAAAAAGGAAAATAAAAAGGAATAAGTTAGATGGGATTCGAACCCGTGTCAGCCCACACTGTTCATTTGAAAGAACACGCCTTAAACAGCACAGATATAGTGAATACTGGAGTTTGGTCTGAATTATTAAACTCACGTTCTATAACTAGCAATAAAACACAATCATTTTAGTTCTAATCCACAACTTAACAGATACACCATAAGAACATATGGTCTGCGGAGTGCTAAGCTAGCAGTGGTAGACATAGGACGTGTGTGGAGGTATGTCCTGGAGTGAAAGGAAAAACAATGGGAGTTAGCATTCAAGTGTACAGAGGAAGAATTGGAACATTTAACAAGTTAAAATGGAAGGAATTTAAACCAAGTAGTAATTCAGAAGAAAAAACTCTCAAAGCATTATACAAAGAGAAAACCTTTTGTATAAGAGTGGAGGAAGAAGTTGTAACAAGAGAAATCCAACAAGAGAAAGGCCTTAGGCAAGGATGTAATTTAAGTCCGGTTCTTTTTAATTTATATATTTATGATATATTAAAGGATACTGGGAGAAATAATAACTTTATGCCTATTATTAATAACATACAGATTCCAGGACTACTTTTTGCAGACGATCTAGTTGTAGGTTCAATCACAGTGAATGGTTTAAATCAGTCCTTAGAAATATTAAATAATTACTGTAAAGAATGGAGCCTAAAAGTGAACCAGGACAAGACACAGATCATAGTTTTTAAAAAAGGAGGGAAATTGAACAAATATGAAAAATGGATGAATGAAAATAAAAAAGAGTAAAGAGTAGTGAGAGAATGCGTTTATCTAGGAGTGAAGTTAAATAGTAGTGGTAATTGGGAAAAACCAAAGAAATTTGCTTTGGTAAAAGGAAAAGGGGCTCTATCAGCAACCAGAAACTGCAAATACAAAGTACCTAATATAAATGTTAAAATGCCTAGCAAATGTATACAGTATGGAAGTTGAAGCAAAGATGTTACATGGGATAGAAGTATGGGGATTAGGAGGAGGTTGGGAAGTCGTAGATGAGGTGCATAGAACTTTCAGCAAAGAAATTCTTGGATTACCAAATACAACTGTTAGGCAGGTAGCACAAATAGAACTGGGAAGGGTAACAAGTAAGGGAAAGATTATGGAGAGGGCACTGAAATACTGGTTTAAAATTTTGAATTTGGAAGAAAGGAAGCTGTTGAAACAGTGCCTACTATATCAAAAAAAAAGGTTGGGCAGACTGTCTCAGAAATAACTTGGAAAGTAGTGGTTATGGGGAAGTATGGGGGAAAAGAGAAAATAATACACACAATTTTTGGAAACTGGCAAGAAAAAGATTTGACGATATAGAAATACAAAACATATTTAGTGAGATAGCTGAAAAGAGATCATTAACTTTTTATGCACAAATGAAAAATTCATGGGGTAGGGAAAAATATATAGACGTGACAGATAAAGAGGAGCGAGAAGGCATTGCATGGATGAAAGCAGGAGTATGGAGATTAAATGGTCTAAGGAAGGGCATTCCAAAAAACCTATGTCCCATATGTGGTGGAAATGAAGACATAGAACATATAATATTTAAATGTATTGGGACTAAAGGTTGGAGAAAATAATATATTAATAAGAAATGGTTGAATATGAATAGAAATAGATCTATAGTTGAAATGTTTAATAAAGACAGTACGAGGGTAGGAAGATTTTTACATAATGTGAAAAATAAATGGATTTAGGACAGACAATAGAGTTGCATAATAAGATATAAGTGCTGGAATAAGTTAGAATTAAGGAATTATGGATGGACGGGCGGACGGGCGGACGGGCGGACGGGCGGACGGGCGGACGGGCGGACGGGCGGACGGGCGGACGGGCGGACGGGCGGACGGGCGGACGGGCGGACGGGCGGACGGGCGGACGGGCGGACGGGCGGACGGGCGGACGGGCGGACGGGCGGACGGGCGGACGGGCGGACGGGCGGACGGGCGGACGGGCGGACGGGCGGACGGGCGGACGGGCGGACGGGCGGACGGGCGGACGGGCGGACGGGCGGACGGGCGGACGGGCGGACGGGCGGACGGGCGGACGGGCGGACGGGCGGACGGGCGGACGGGCGGACGGGCGGACGGGCGGACGGGCGGACGGGCGGACGGGCGGACGGGCGGACGGGCGGACGGGCGGACGGGCGGACGGGCGGACGGGCGGACGGGCGGACGGGCGGACGGGCGGACGGGCGGACGGGCGGACGGGCGGACGGGCGGACGGGCGGACGGGCGGACGGGCGGACGGGCGGACGGGCGGACGGGCGGACGGGCGGACGGGCGGACGGGCGGACGGGCGGACGGGCGGACGGGCGGACGGGCGGACGGGCGGACGGGCGGACGGGCGGACGGGCGGACGGGCGGACGGGCGGACGGGCGGACGGGCGGACGGGCGGACGGGCGGACGGGCGGACGGGCGGACGGGCGGACGGGCGGACGGGCGGACGGGCGGACGGGCGGACGGGCGGACGGGCGGACGGGCGGACGGGCGGACGGGCGGACGGGCGGACGGGCGGACGGGCGGACGGGCGGACGGGCGGACGGGCGGACGGGCGGACGGGCGGACGGGCGGACGGGCGGACGGGCGGACGGGCGGACGGGCGGACGGGCGGACGGGCGGACGGGCGGACGGGCGGACGGGCGGACGGGCGGACGGGCGGACGGGCGGACGGGCGGACGGGCGGACGGGCGGACGGGCGGACGGGCGGACGGGCGGACGGGCGGACGGGCGGACGGGCGGACGGGCGGACGGGCGGACGGGCGGACGGGCGGACGGGCGGACGGGCGGACGGGCGGACGGGCGGACGGGCGGACGGGCGGACGGGCGGACGGGCGGACGGGCGGACGGGCGGACGGGCGGACGGGCGGACGGGCGGACGGGCGGACGGGCGGACGGGCGGACGGGCGGACGGGCGGACGGGCGGACGGGCGGACGGGCGGACGGGCGGACGGGCGGACGGGCGGACGGGCGGACGGGCGGACGGGCGGACGGGCGGACGGGCGGACGGGCGGACGGGCGGACGGGCGGACGGGCGGACGGGCGGACGGGCGGACGGGCGGACGGGCGGACGGGCGGACGGGCGGACGGGCGGACGGGCGGACGGGCGGACGGGCGGACGGGCGGACGGGCGGACGGGCGGACGGGCGGACGGGCGGACGGGCGGACGGGCGGACGGGCGGACGGGCGGACGGGCGGACGGGCGGACGGGCGGACGGGCGGACGGGCGGACGGGCGGACGGGCGGACGGGCGGACGGGCGGACGGGCGGACGGGCGGACGGGCGGACGGGCGGACGGGCGGACGGGCGGACGGGCGGACGGGCGGACGGGCGGACGGGCGGACGGGCGGACGGGCGGACGGGCGGACGGGCGGACGGGCGGACGGGCGGACGGGCGGACGGGCGGACGGGCGGACGGGCGGACGGGCGGACGGGCGGACGGGCGGACGGGCGGACGGGCGGACGGGCGGACGGGCGGACGGGCGGACGGGCGGACGGGCGGACGGGCGGACGGGCGGACGGGCGGACGGGCGGACGGGCGGACGGGCAAATAGGTGAATTGCTATGTGACTGCTCCAAAATTGCATTGCCTTTTCAAGACCATGAAAAAAAAAGAAACATAATGAAAATATTAACCACTTGAAAAGAATTTAATTGTTAAATATTTCAAAATCACAAAGAATACCTCGATAATGGTTAACGATCCAATAAATTGCATTTGACCTAATTATGTATTCTAACGCGCTCTGCATTTTAGTGCAGTAAAGATTTTGGATGTCTCTTACAGTTCATCAATTCTACAAAAGTAATTCAGAATGAAAAGATCTTCGATGATCATGGGTGATTTTTTGAGCGGAATAACAGTAGTTCCTGTACATACTATAGACAAGTAACCAGGGAAGTAACTAAATGCACTGTTCGCTATAAATTCCTCACTTTCGAGCGTAACAGAAGTTCTCCTGGAATTATATTTATTTTATTCCCTTTGAGCTTGTAGAGCCATTGCTAGGAAAGATGTACAACGTTGAAGTTCAAACATTTTCCCCTTGTAAAGCTTAATTTGTATATTGACCATGTTACAGTGTACTATATGATTGCTATGCATTCAAATGTACAATTGAAGTTTTCTACACATAATAGATCTTAAGTCTTACGTCCAATTTTATATTGCGCACTAAAGCTGCTTAATTGTGCTCAGAGGTGACTTCATCAGACTTGAGGTTCTTTTACATGTAAATATACGATAAGGGACCAACGACTTTATTTTCCCCTCGAAGGCAACAAAAATCCATGGCCCTCGCCAGGTTCGAATCCGCGCTCTCGGAAATCAAAGGCTAGTATGTAACGTTTAGACAACGGAGGGCGATTAAAATTCTAAGTTATTTCACAGATTGTGAAATCAAAATAAACTAATAGCCCTCACATAAGAAAAAATCAACGTTTTAACACCGAAATGTTATAGATAGCGTGTAGGTATGTTACAACTTTCGGTTTTTGGATCATATAGGATCTGTTTTACCACTAACTGTTCCAAAAAGCTGCTCTAGCTCTTCTATAATCACAGTAATGTTTGGACTAGGGAAATTCAAGCTGGCCAACACAGAAATCCACAGCCTATGCCCCACGCTGGGACATTCCGTTTATATGGAACTTTACTATGTATATCATGAAGAATAGTAAATAGGTACGAATAAACAGAATTTTGTCCACTATAAGTAAAGATATTTTGAACGTCACGAAGTATAAGATACAATAGAATGAAATGTGATACACTGGGTAGATAGTTGTAACTTATCCCTGCCCCTGGAAATAGGTCATCTAAAATCCCCCCACATTGAATTTGAAGCTGTAGTTCGCTACACCTACTTGCTTAATATTCTTCACATTTCAAGCAAAAGCCAGTGCTCCGCTGGTCAGCAAGGATGTCCATGGTAAAGTCTGCACACTGTGGGTCAAGAATTATAGGGCTTATATTGAGCTTGCGGGTTAATTCCAACACTCTGTTAATTTTATTGAAAGTAATTGAGACAGAGTGAGCTGTGTGATGCTTTGTAATGCCTGGCCTCATACAGACTAGAATGAAAGTGACCTTGAGATGTTAGGGTCTCTTGTGCCGGTCTTCATTAAAGCGGATCACGATTTCGACGAAATAAAGTAGGAAGAATCTTCGTCAGGTTATTCAAACTACTGATAATCAACTTTTCGAAGTATTAGCTGACCTGACAAAAGTGACTTGAAATATTATTTGAAGTCGTTCAATTGTACAAAATTAAAAGATTTCAGTTTGGGTAACCTTGCCTAAGAAACCATGTGTTCAATGTCACCACATACTCCGCCACACATTTGCTTCTTTTGTTTCCGGCCTCTGCTTTAGCTTGTATTTTAAGCATTTTATATTCTTAAATACGTTACATAATGTACACTATTCTTTTTCGAAATAGGTCCAAAGGCTTTTGAATCCATGCAATTGTTCTTATATTGTTTATCAAGTTCTATACATAGCACTTCCATTGTAGCTTCATGGCAATTGATATATGCTCATAAACATTAACAGAGTTCCAGTCATCTCCAGGGTTTAATTTTTCTCCAAAGCGTTCAACATAAAGAGCTTCCATCTTGTAACAATGCATGCTATATCTAGGTTCTTCCTACACTTTTCCATATCAAAATTTCCTTCCTTTTTATTTCTCTCTACATATATGTAACTTTGCTTCTATGAGAACTGCTGTTGTAACCATTAAGTAGATTGTTCTGACTATTTCTCTAAATGGAGCTGTCATCTGGAACGAGCTCTCCGCGGCGCCATCCAGGGTGGAACTTTTTTTTGCCCCTTGTTACCTTCTCTACTGCTAAGTACAAGTAAGTGTAGTATTCCATCCAAAAATTCGATGTCGAGATTTCACCGGAAATATATGTATATTTTGAGACCCCCTGAATCCAAAAAAAAGGCATTTTTAGACAAAGGTCCGTGTGTGTGCGTGTCTTTCTGTGTGTGTGTCAGTCTGTGTGTCTGTGTCAGTCAGTCTGTGGACAGCATAAAACAAAAACGAAAAGTAGGTTAAAAACCAAAGTTGGTATTTAAGTTTAATGTCTTTCAAAGATGTAACACGAAGATTTTCAAGAAAATATCCCCACCCTAAACTACTCTTTACATGGAAAATTTTTAGAAAAGTTTTATTTTCTTGAAAATGACTAACGATTTTGATCAAAATGTCATATGTTTGAGGTATTTTTATGACAAATGAAATGTATATCTTGAATTTTCTAGCTATAGCCCCTGTAGTCGTATTTACCCTGGACGACTTTTGCGTAACTGGTAAACCGTTAGAGATAAACCAAATCATACTAAACAAAAATGTAGATCTTGCTAACATACACAATTTATGTCCGAATAAATTTCCTTGTAGGGTGAAAAATTTCGGAAATATTCCTTGTTATGTGTGTGAGTTTCGGAAAACTTAAAACTTTCCTGAAATACAACATTGTTGTTCACTTTTTATATGTTAAGTGTGGAAAGAGAACGGAATCTCAAAGCTTAACAAGATTTGACTATCGCACAAAGCCTAATATTCTCCTTGCACCTACAAGGAAATAAGCAATAACAACCTTCTGTAAATGTTAATCTCAACTAACACGAAAAAGGTAGACCAATAAGTGTTTGTAAGAATGGTTAGTACAGGAGTAGAGAAAGTCATGTGAGTGCAACACATCAGATTTTTTAGAAGTCTGTGAGTGTGTGAGTGTGTCAGTCTGTCAGTCTTTAACGACAAGTCGCTAAAAAACCGAAGTTGGTATTTAAGTTTAATCTCCTTTAAGGATGCGACACAAAGATTTTGAAAAAAATAGCCCCACCCTCAACTATCCTTTACATGGAAAATTTTTCTAAAATTTTGATCTTCTTGAAAATGGCTCTAACGATTTTGATTAAAATGCCATATGATTAAGATATTTGTATGACAAATGAAATGTATATTTCGAATTTTCTGACTACAGGGGCTGTAGTCGTATTTACTCTGGATGACTTCTGAATAGCTCGTAAATCGTAGAGATACACCAAAATCATACTGTACAAAATTGTATATCTTGCTAAAATACACAATATATGTCTGAATAAATTTTCTTGTAGGGTGAACCACATCTGAGATATTCCTTGTTATGTGTGTGAGTTTCGGAAAACTTAAAACTTTCGTGAAATGGAACATCGTTGTTCAGTTTTACTTTCTCTACTGGTAGGTAGGGGAAGTATTAAATTCCACCTAAAAAACCTAAAGATTCCACCTAAAATATTTCACACCGGAAATATGTTTTGAGAGCCCCCTGAATCCAAAAAAAAGCATTTTTAGGAAAAGGTCAGTGTTATGTCTGTGTGTCTGTATGTGTGTCTTTGGACAGCATAGCTCAAAACCGAAAAGCATTTACTCTGGACGACTTTTGCATAATTGGTAAACCGTTAGAGATAGACCAAATCATACTGTACAAAAAATGTAGATCTTGCTAAAATACACAAATAAATTTTCTTGCAGGGTGAACCATTTCGAAGATATTCCTTGTTATGTGTGTGAGTTTCGTGAAGGGAACATTGGTGTTCATTTTTTTATATGTTAAGTGTGCAAAGAGAACGGAATCTCAAAGCTTTAAAATATAAGACTATCACACAAACCCTACTGTATTCTAATATTCCCCTAGCACCTACAAGGAAATAAGCAATAATTTGTACAAATGTTTATCTTAACACGAAGAAGATATAGGATTAAGAGTTTGTAAGAATGGTTAGTACAAGCGTAGAGAAAGTCATGCGAGTGCAACACAGATTTTTTTTATATGTTAAGCGTGCAAAGAGAACGGGATCTCAAAGCCTTCAAATTATTTGACTATCGCTCAAAGCCTACTGTATTTTAGTATTCCTCTTACACCTACAAGGAAATAAGCAATAGGATAATGTGTACAATTTTTTATCTCAACTAACACAAAGAAGATATAGTAATAAGAGTTTGTAAGAATGGTTAGTACAAGGGTAGAGAAAGTCATGCGAGTGTAACACAGATTTTTTTTATATGTTAAGCGTGCAAAGAGAACGGGATCTCAAAGCCTTCAAATATTTGACTATCGCTCAAAGCCTACTGTATTTTAGTATTCCTCTTACACCTACAAGGAAATAAGCAATAGGATAATGTGTACAATTTTTTATCTCAACTAACACAAAGAAGATATAGTAATAAGAGTTTGTAAGAATGGTTAGTACAAACCATCTGAGTGCAACATATCAGATTTTTACAAGTTCTTTTAAAAAACATAACAGAATAATATTTTATATATATATTATTACTATTATTATTATTATTATTATTATTATTATTATTATTATTATTATTATTATTATTATTATTATTATTATTATTATTATTATTATTATTATTATTATTATTATTATTATTATTATTATTATTATTATTATTATTATTATTATTATTATTATTATTATTATTATTATTATTATTATTATTATTATTATTATTATTATTATTATTATTATTATTATTATTATTATTATTATTATTATTATTATTATTATTATTATTATTATTATTATTATTATTATTATGATTATTATTATTATTATGATTATTATTATTATTATGATTATGATTATGATTATTATTATTATTATTATTATTATTATTATTATTATTATTATTATTATTATTATTATTATTATTATTATTATTATTATTATTATTATTATTATTATTATTATTATTATTATTATTATTATTATTATTATTATTATTATTATTATTATTATTATTATTATTATTATTATTATTATTATTATTATTATTATTATTATTATTATTATTATTATTATTATTATTATTATTATTATTATTATTATTATTATTATTATTATTATTATTATTATTATGTATTACTTTACACTATTTCTCCATACAGTCACTGCCGTTATTCAGGCACCGTTTGTAACGGGAAAACATTTTGTATCTCTTGTTTAAAGATTGACGCCACCTGAATAGATATTAAGTCCGCATTTCTTGGTTCATAATATCATTGTTAAATGCACATGGAATTAACCTAATGTCAAACATTACCTACATAAGAGCTGGCATCTCTGAGCCAGGACTTTCCCATGTCCTTAGTTTCAGACGTCAGTTTTACACTCCACCCAATGATGTGGAGAAATTACCTCCAAGCATACAGATCCTGAATGAAGACACTAAATATTGGATATACCTAACAGCGGATACCCCTACCTGCTTCATCTGCAAGCAGGAAGGCCACTTTGCAAAACATTGCCGTGAAGCTGACGGTATACAAGAAACTACTCCTCAAAGACATGTTTCCTGAATTGCCTATCGCTACCAAAAACCTCCAGGACCGTCCCCCTTCCCCTCCTAAAGAAAAAGATACTGAACAGCAGCAATCACCTAACCTCACTTCTACCCCTGAGCCCATCCTGCCATTTCAAGACGAACGCAACAATTCCCCAGAACCTATGCTAATGGAAACACAAACAAGACCTAAACGACCAATATCAAACAGCGCATCTGATACAGAGGATAATGCTTATGGAAAAGAAGTGCGGCACCCCATCACTACACACCAGGCTAAGGAGGTTAAGAAAGCAAACCTTATTTCGTCAATAGCTGAATCTCTCAGACCAATTAAAAATATTATCGCGCAGACACCCACAATTATGCACTAAACTTCAGTCAGTTCCAAAGCTTTATGGAAAACAGTGTTGGAGTAACAAACATTATTCCCATAAAGCTACGTAGGCTTTCACGGCCGGCGCCTAAATTGTAAATTGTGGTCTGCAGACCACGGCATAACAGCCCGGAAGATACTTCTTTCTACAATTAGTCCCATAGCTTTGGAATACACTTCAGGTCTAGAATCTCTAGTGAACACAATGCAAAAGTCTATCCCTACTATACAGAGCGTAGTATAAAGACCAGAAGTATTAAAATTCAAAAAAAGTTGCTGGAATACATTAATCAAGTCAACAATGCCTCCGAGCGAACAAAACCGATGTGTCCCGAAAACTAATCGCCATAGATATTGTATCTTATCCCATAAACAAAATTAATATATGAATAACATACTGCAATGGAATATTAATGGTTTCCATGGCAATTTCGAGTTTCTTAAACTCTTGATCAATAAACATAACCTTGCAATTATGTGCATTCAAGAAACTAACTTCAAAGGAAACTATGTTGCATCATTACGAGGTTATACTCAATATCACAAAAACCGCAAGGACTGCCTCCATGCTAGTGGTGGCGTAGTAACCTACGTTAAAGACAGCATTAAACATCAGGCAATACCCCTTACAACTGAACTTGAAGCAATTGCCACTAGAGTAAACCTTCCTACACCTATTTCCATTTGCAACATATATCTACCAAATAAAAGTCCACTTGATTTACATGCACTGCAGGAGTTAACACAACAACTTCCTAAACCATTTATTATACTGGGCGATTTTAATAGCCATAGTACCATATGGGGTTGTAAGCATACCAACGCAAGAGGTAAAATAGTGGAACAGCTCTTGCAGAACGAAAATAGCAATATGCTTAACGATACCTCACAAACACACTTCAGTACAGCCAACGGTACTTCCAGTGCAATCGACTTAACATTAATCACTCCTGATATCCAAGATAAATTTGAATGGACAGTCGCCAAGCAATTACACGGCAGTGACCATTTCCCAATTTTATTAACTGAAGCAAATAACATTCCTTTAAGATTTAACTCTCAGCCACGATGGAATTTAAAATGCGCAAACTGGAACAAGTTCAGAGCACACGTCTCTGACAATTTATCCTATCTAATATCCCCCATGAATTTCAGTCAGTCAGATACTAACAAACTAGTAAACTCGTTTGCAGAAGTGATTTTTAATTCCGCCGAGGTCACTATTCCTAGGATATACCCTGTTTCTAGGAAGACTGTAAGTTGGTGGCACGAAGAATGTAAAACAGCGATAACATTAAAAAATAAAGCCTATTATAAATAGAAAAGGCAACCTACGCCCACACACAAAATCGAGTTTCAAAAAGCCAGAGCTAAAGCACGTCAAGTAGTAAAGCACAGCAAGAAAGAGTCCTGGCTAACATTCGTGTCCACTGTAAATATAAAAACCCCGTCACGAGTGGTATGGCAAAAAATTCGCAAAATACGGGGATCTTACGATGGAACACATAATATAGTTTTCCACAATTATACAACAAACACTACAAGTACTGACCCCCAAGCCATAGCAAACATACTGGCGCATACTTTTGCAGAGGCTTCAAGAGAAGAAGCTTGCGAAAGCAAGGCGACCCACTGCTACCAACCTGACGAAAATAACCAAGAAAACTACAATGATAACATTACTTTCACAGAATTCATGGAGGCACTTGAAAAGAGTAAAGGTTCCAGCCCAGGGCCGGATAATATTCCTTACGTAATGTTAAAATCCTTACCGCAAGATGGACTGGTTTACTTTCACGACATCCTTACGTATATATGGAACTCAAGAACTTTTCCTAAACAGTGGCGCACAGCAACTATAGTACCCATCCCCAAACCAAACAAAGATCTTACTTTACCTGAAAGTTTCAGACCTATAGCCCTCACCTGCTCTATGTGTAAAATACTTGAAAAAATTATAAATAACCGATTGCGTTGGGAACTAGAGAAAATGCAGTTCTTCACCGAACTTCAAAATGTTTTCCGCCAGGTTCCATCCACCACTGACCATCTTTTAATACTTGATTCAGAAATAAAAGCTGCATTTACACAGAAACAACATCTAATGGCAATAAGCCTAGATATAGAAAAAGCGTATGATAAAATTTCACGAGCTTACATACTCAAAACAATACGTAACATCGGTATCCGTGGTAATTTGTATCACTTTATTGACAACTTCCTTCAGGAATGGAAAATTAAAGTTCGCTACAAAGGAACCATGTCAAAAGAAGAATCCATTAATAGAGGTGTTCCACAGGGATCAGTAATCAGTGTCACATTATTTCTCATAGCTATCAACAGTATAGTAAGCAGTATTACATCACCTGTAAAAGGTATACTATTTGCAGATGACCTAACTATCTTTTGTAAGGAGAAAAACCCCTTTACTACTACAACACTTCTTCAAGAAACACTGGAAAATCTGCACACTTGGACTAATCATGCTGGTCTTAACTTGTCATATCATAAATCCAAATGCATATGCTTCTCCATGTAAAGTCTCAAACCCCACAATCTGCGTGGATAACAAGCTAATCGACTCAGTGAAGGCTATCAAATTTTAGGTTTAACGTTTGATGTAACTCTAAGCTGGAAACATCACATTGATGATATGAGAAATGAATGCCTCAGAAGATTAAATGTATTAAAAACTCTAAGCTGCAAAAACTGGGGTTTTGATCTCAGTACTCTCATACGAACGTATCAAGCTCTCATTAGAAGTAAACTCGACTATGGAGCCCAGATCTACAATACAGCTAAATCTTCAGTTTTAAAGAAACTAGATACAATTCAAACAGCAGCTCTAAGAATATGCTTGGGAGCTTACAGAACCAGCCCTGTTTCTGCTTTAACAATGGAAACCGACGAGCCATCATTGAACGTCCGCAGAACAGATCTGAGCATAAAATTCGCTCTTAAAACTTTAGCAAGACCCGAATCAATGATATACCAGTACGTCCTCCCAGAAACGTCCAACCAACGTTTACAGGCTAATTCACAAAAAGAAATGTCGTTTAAATCTAAAATAAGCAAATGCATAACATAGAAGTTCCTGCCATAATGCCCAGAAAGTTTCATTGTCTACCACCTTGAAGAATACCAACTGCTCAACTAAATTTGAATATTACAGCTTACCGTAAATCTCATACAGATGCATCTTCCTATAAACAACTGTTTAAAGAAATAACAAATGCCTACCCTAACCATACATTTATCTGCACTGATGGTTCCAAAACGGACAGCGACAATGGATGTGCCGTAATTACCCCAGATAAGAAACTTCAGCTGAAACTCCCTAAATATTATTCCATATTCTCCTGCGAACTTTCTGCACTTAAGCAAGCTTTAACATACATCATCCAATCTAGTGAGAGTAAATTTCTTATAATTTCTGATTTATTAAGCTCTTTCCAAAGTCTCAGAGATCGTTCAACTGACCTCCAACTGTTTCAAGATATCCACAGTCTTTATTCCATTGCTCTAAATAAAAAGAAAATAGTTACTTTCATTTGGGTCCCTTCACACTGCGGCATTAAGGACAATGAAGAAGCGGACAAAGCTGCTCAAGAAGCAAGTCGGCTAACAGACACACCTAACAGACACACATGAACAGCAAGCAGTACCTTATCGTGATATTACAAAGTACTTCTCCAGACTAATAAAAACAAGATGGAAACAGGCCTGGAATCAATCGCCTCCCCTGGTAAGGAAAGGAGACACTAATTCTTCCCCTGTCTATTCTCTTAGCAGGAAAGAGCAGGTGATTATCTCACGTCTCCGCATTTGTCATACAAGGTTAACCCACTCATACCTCCTCAGCAAAGGCTAGCCACCACAATGTGAAGTCTGCAACACCCGCCTCACAGTAAAACATCTCCTCACAGAATGCAAGCAATACGCTATACGACAGCTTCGTCACATCACTGGAGACTTATCCACCATTCTGAACACGCCATCCAACTGCAGAAGGGTATTATCATTTCTCAAAAGTACAGACTTACATACGAAAATCTAATATTAAGGATATTTTTGTTGTACTGATTTGTTGATTAGTATTTTCATGATTTTGCTTAAATAATTGTAACAAGTTTATTGTATACCACTGTATTATATAGAATAGTCGCGATATGACTTAATTGTTAAAGCGACTCTAAATAAATTTATATATATATCATTGTCGTTTAAAGTTTCCACTAATGAATTTGTTCAGGTGAAGAAAATCGCTTGTCCTAAATCTGAACTGCAGGGATGGTGGTCGAATTGTTTCCAACCAAATGGTGCGATCAGATCTTCAGTTTGTTTGGCTGCATGTGGTCGGGCATTATCATGAACCAAAAGGATTCCACGCGAGAGCGTTACAGGTCTTGTGTTTTGTATTCCACGACAGAGCTTTCGTATTCTCTCACAACAGTCTTTGTTGACTGTCACATTCCTGGGCAAGAATTCAACCAGAAAAGCAACTTGTTCCAGAAAACCATGCATGGGAACTTGAAATTGGATATTGTCTGAATGAGTTTCTTCTTCACGAGAGATGTTTGATACTTCCATTCCGTGGATCGTTGTTTTGATTCAGGAGTAATATGCCACACGCACGTCTCATACCGTAACGGTGTGCATTAGCAAATCATCACCTTCCACAGCATAGTGCGTGAGAAAAGTCACTTCGGCGGCAAATCGCTTGTTTTTGTGCTCACCAGTAGGACTTTTGGGCACATTTCTTGAGCAGAATTTCCAAAATGTAAGCGCTCTGTCACATTGTTGTAAAAGACTGACGTTGAAAGTTGTGCAAATGCGAAGACAACACCGATATGGTGAAACGTCTGTCCTTGTGAATGTTTCTTTGCACAGCTTGTAGCAAATCTTCCGTGATTATAGACGCTGAAGCCGCTCCACACATTTCCCCACATTCATTGAACTGTCTGCCCACTTCTTCAACGTTCCATCACTTTTTATTGTTTCCCCATGCACCTGCTACAATTGGTAATGGATGTTTACTGGCGAAATATTTCCTGTGTTCTTGTACCACTAAAGGACCAACTCCTGGTGTGGTTCTGATCGAGAGGCTCCACCACGGTGGAATTACCTTTTATGACACACGCCTTAAGAATTTCCTGTGTTCAAGAAACAAACTACTTATGTAATTTCATAGTCAGCGTGTTATTTGATTGTTTTGAAAAGTCTGAAACGCTTCGTAGCAATAGGAAAACCACAAAGTAACGATCGCTTACAGCTGTGCCTGGGTTCTAACGAATGGAACAAGTGATCACGCTTGTTCAAAATTGTGACTGAAGTGCTGCAACGGCAAAATATTGTACCTTCTTTAAAAAAAACGCCACCGGTATTGATTCTTACTGACTACCGATCTTGTTTTTTTCACCGCCACTTTAAAATCTTTAAAAATATTAAGTAAGAGAAAAAAGAAAACATTGAGCCTCCATCTCCTTTGGCAATGGCTCACAAGTGCAAGTCCATATGATGCAAGCAGATGATGTTACAGACTGCCGTTTTACACTAGCGGAATAGTGTGTTCTCATTTGTTCTCTTATTTCTTTACTACATTCTGTAGGTCGTACGTAATAGCAAAGAGCGTGCAGTAATAGAGATGTTTTAAATAGCAAAAATGAACAAGGTATGCATTTAAGAGCACATTTTATTCTTATTTTGGTCCATAATTACCATCTATCAACACATGGAATAGTTATTTGTAACATCCTGATGTTTGAGATACTGACGCCACAAATAAAATGACTATTGAATTTTTGAGGGATAGCCTATGTACTCACTTCGTTATTAGTGGAATGTATGTAACTTGAAAAGCACAAGGCAAGGACAAAGAAGAAAGAAAAGAAACGCAGAAAAACTGTACATCTACAGGTAAATACACAATCTACCCTAAACATATTTCTGCTTTTTTGCAACGATAAACAACAACAATGACGGATTATTTCGTTACTTGCGCGAAAAAAATGACGTCGTTACTCGCGCGGATGACAGGTGTCATCCAAGACGAAAATGGCGCATTTTAATATTGCAGCTTGTTTAATAAAGCAAATATGCTACAATTATTTTTCATATTCACTAAACACTGATTAAAAATGTCAATACTTTATTTAGTCTGAAGGGGGATTACTTAACTCTGTATTTGAAAATATGTTTATTGAAATACGTAAGCACAATGACATATTATGACTATTTACACAAAACATATTTTACATCAAAAGAAAAACTTGTGGTACACCTGTCAAAGATGTAGATAATCACGTTACAAAATTTAGGAATACTGAACTCAGAACAAGCTTATTTGCCTGCACAATTTACACATACATCTTTTAGATGATCCGAACAGACCCACTCGTTCCATACAGTTCCCCATCTAAGGGTTGTCTTATTTCGTGCTATTCCTACCACGTTATTCAGTGGCTTTATTAGGCTGCCCAAAGGGTTCATGATTGCCTACCAATGGTTTTGACTTTCTTCGAATATCACATGGAAGGCTTTCAACAAGTGAACGTCGCTCATTTTGAGGCTTCATTAGTTCAGAACTATTTTTGGTTTCAATAAAGGCAACTCTTTTGACAATTACTGTAGGCAATGTAGTGATTTTTGTAAATGTATGAAGTATTTATGGCTGTAACGTTCAAAACGTTAAATAATACCATTGCACTGGCTACCTTCCTGTAGGTATAACGCAAAACTTCATCTATATAAATGCAGTGGCGATTCACGACTCGCCAATTTGTGAGGGCGGCATAATGTATTTTCTGAATCAGCACCCTTTACATTACAGTTAATTCCGAATTTCACCATAAAATATGTGAAAAGACAACAAGCCATATAAAGCGAAACATTGTTATGCATGACCTTCAATCTGTTCTTTAAATGCACCCTAATTTTAATTCCTAGACATTAGGTATGCATGATCACCAGCATTAATTTCCAAAAACAAGCATTTTAGAAAATGGTCTGTCTGTCTGTCCATTAGTCTGTGGATAGTATACCTCAAAAACGAAAAGTCCATTAAAAACCAAGGTTGGTATTTAAGTTTAATATCCTTTAAGGATGCGACACGACGATTTCGAAGAGAATTCCTTCACCCTAAACTACCCTTTACATGGAAAATGTTTGAAAATTTTTATTTTCTCCAAGATGGATCTAACGATTTTGATTAAAATGTCATAATTAGAATGTTCTCATGACCAGACACCAGAACTAAGGCAGAACGCCCTTTTAAATGTGTCAAATCTATCTTCAATTTGAAAATGAATCTCTACGAATGATACCTTTGTGATTAAAGTGCCACAGTTTTATGTTGCCTTTTTCTGCCCTTTTAAATATAAATTCCTATGTTACCAAATAAATATTTTTGCCACCTTTTAAAGTTGCGGCTGTTTGCACACTTATCCCTCCTTTAATTATCACGGACCACACAAACCAGTTCAAGCCTGGGAACTTTCTCTCATCACTCGTCTTCACTGATAAGCAAGAGGAGCGGAACGAAGTTCGTTCATGCCACTGGAATTGCACCGTTGCGTTCTGCAACTATTTTAACTCACAACGTTTCTAGTTACGTGAAAGACGGAGCAGTTATGCCACCTGTTACATTGTCGCATCCAATGACTGTGTCCAAAAGTATAAAGAATAATCTGATGTGTTGCAGTGTTGCACTCACATGACTTTCCCCACTCTTGTACTAACCATTCTTGCAAACTCTTATTCCTATATCTCCTTCGCGTTAGTTAAGATAAACATTTGTACAAATTATCTTACTATTTCCTTGTAGGTGCAACGGGAATATTAGAATACAGTAGGCTTTGAGCTTATAGTCAAATGTTTTAAAGCTTTAAGATCCGGTTCTCTTTGCGCGCTTAACATATACAAAAATGAACAATGTTCCATTTCAACAAAGTTTTAAGTTTTCTGAAACTGAACAAATAACATGGAATATCTCCGAAACTGTTCACTCTACAAAAAAAAAAAAAAAAAAAAAAAAAAAAAAAAAAAAAAAAAAAAAAACCAGGCATAAATTGTGTGTTTTAGCGAGATCTAAAGTAAGATTTTTGTATAGTAAGATTTGGTTTATGTATTACGGTTTACGAGTTATTCAAAAGTCATCCAGAGTAAACAGGACTACATAGGCTATAACCAGAAAATTCGAAATTACATTTCATTTGTCACACAAATATTTTAAACCTATGACATTTTAATCAAAATCATTAGAGCCATTTTCAAGAAAATCAAAATTTTTGAAAAATTTTCCATGTAAAGGGTAGTTTAGTGTTATTTTCTTCAAAATCTTCGTGTCACATGCTTGAAAGACATTAAACTTAAATACCAACTTTGGTTTTTAACCGACTTTTCGTTTTTGAGTTATGCTGTCCACTGACTGACAGACTGACACACACTCTCTCTCTCTTTCTCTCTCACACACACACACACACACACACACGCGCGCGCGCATACACACACAGACACACACGGACCCTTTTCTAAATTTTGTTTTTTCAGGGGGTCTCAAAACATATTTCCGGTGAAATCTCGACATTGAATTTTTGGGTGGAATGCAGTACTTCGTTCTACTTACCAGTAGAGAAAGTAAAAATGTACATGAAACCTCCACTGTAGTTACTACAACTTTAATAGGCTAAATAAAAGCATCATATATGTCATTGGGATAACCGTAGGCAGAAAAATTGTCTAACAGTCACATCACATTCGGTAATTAAAAAACACAGTGGAATTTGCAGACATTTCAAAATGCAGAGGAAACATACGGTTAGAAATGGGGAAAATAATTGTTATGACATTTGTATTGAGAAGAAATTTTTGCAGCAGTGTGTGTGCGTGCGTGCGCGCGCGCACGCGCGCGTGTGTGTGTGTGTGTGTGTGTGTGATCAAGGAGCAAATTTAAAGGGGGCTCTTCAATTTATCAGCGGATGCGTTGCCAGTGTTTAAATACTGCATTTCCACATACGTTCGACGAAGGGAAGTTTTTTTAAACCTGAAGTTCAGAGGTCATCAATACAAGCAGCCAGAAGAGTGATAGAATATTTGAGAATGTTCGGAAGCTATTGAGGAAAGCTTAAATATGCTCTCCAACTCGTAAATTGTTGGAACACTGTTTTCGATGTTGCAATCAATCCAATAGTCCTACCCTAAACTACCCTCTACATGGAAAATTTTCCGAAAATTTTGATTTTCTTAAAAATGGCTCTAACAATTTTGATTAAAATGTCAATTGTTTGATATATTTTATGACAAATTAAATGTATATCTTGAATTTTCTGACTATAGCCCCTGTAGTCGTATTTACTCTGGACGACTTTTGCATAATTGATAAACTGTTAGAGATAGACCAAATCGTGCTGTACAATAAATGTAGATCTTGCTAAAATACACAATTTATGTCTGAATAAGTTTTCTTGTAGGGTGAACCATTTCGGAGATATTCCTTGTTATGTGTGTGAGTTTCGGAAAACTTATAACTTTCGTGAAATGGATCATCGTTGTTCATTTTTTATATGTTAAGTGTGCAAAGACAACAGAATCTCAAAGCTTTAAAACATTTGACCATCGCACAAAACCTACTGTATTCTAATATTCCCCTTGCACCTACAAGGAAATAACCAATAAGATAATTTGTACAAACGTTTATTTTAACCAACACGAAGAAGATATAGGAATAAGAGTTTGTAAGAATGGTTAGTACAAGAGTAGAGAAAGTCATGTGAGTGCAACACATCAGATTTTTTGTATATGTGATTTGGTCTATCTCTAACCGTTTACCAGTTATGCAAAAGTCGTCTAGAGTAAATACGGCTACAGGGGCTATAGCCAGAAAATTGAAGATATACATTTCATTTGCCATAAAAATATCTCAAACATATGAGGTTTTAATCAAAATCGTTGGAGCCATTTTCAAGAAAACAAAAATTTTCGAAAAATTTTCCAGTAAAGGGTAGTTTAGCGTGGGGCTATTTTCTTCAAAATCTTCTTGTCGCATCTTTGAAAGACATTAAATTTAAATACCAACTTTGGTTTTTAACCGACTTTTCGTTTTTGAGTTGTGCTGTCCACAGACTGACACACAGACTGACACACAGACACACACACGGAGCTTTTTCTTAATTTTTTTTTTTTTTTTATTATTATTTTTTTTTTATTCAGGGTGCCACAAAACATATATTTCCGGTGAAATCTCGACATCGAATTTTTGGGTGGAATACAATACTTCCCCTACTTACCAGTAGAGAAAGTAATATGGCCGCCGTCTTACCCTTCCCTTACCGTGGCCACTCTGGTAATACGGTCACTATAATGCGTTAAGTGTGCTGCTTTGTTTGCTAGTGGCTCCTTTGCTGTGTATTTATAAAACATCGAAGTTTTGTGCAGCATCATTTCACCCATTTCCTTCGTGGTCTGACATGACCAGGCGTATCATTGTCTCCTAGGAGCCACCTCCCCTACCCAGCTGTGCACCTCCGTCTATAGCCTATACAGTAGGCTACACGGTGCAGTCCAAACTAGTAAACAGTATTGGACCGAAGCTCAGAATGACAGCGCGCGCGTTTACTCAAGAATGGGAAGAAGATTAATTTTGTATTTTATGTAATGAAAAACCATTTTGTTTAATACGCCATGTATCTCACTTTAATATCATACGCCATTTTAACAAAAAACATGTCAATGAATATGACAAGATGGTTATCTCAGTATGTTTATATATTATATCAAAGGATATAATAATTATTACTTTTTATTTTGATATAACCGTTATCATCACGCTGTACATTAATATTTTCAGGATGAGAGAAATCATACTACTCGTGAGTAGTCATATAATGTATGTTCTGGCTCAAGAAGTGGCATAAGTGACATGTATGTTCTGGCTCAAGAAGTGGCATAAGGGACATATCAGTCACGCCCCCCCTCCCCACCTCCCCCTCCCCTCCCCCCTTAAGTGACATGGGTATTTCTTTGGACACGTGGGAATTCCGAAAAAAGAGGGTGGATGGTCTGTCGCGATCAGGATGACAAAGGAAGTGTAATTTATGACCCCCCGTCCCCCCCTGACCCTCCTATTCTAGTGTCCGCATGTGTTTTCGAATGTGACAGTTGGAAATGTTCCCCTCTGACAGTTTTGAAAAGAACACGATACAACTTGCAAGGGGGCGAGCATAGAGGATGACAAAGGAAGGGAAACAGAGAGGGTGGATGGTCTGTCGCGAATAGGATGACAAAGGAAGGATAATTAATGACCCCCCCCCGTCCCCCCTGACCCTCCTATTCTAGTGTCTGCAGGTGTTTTCGAAAGAAGAACGCGAGGGTAAGAAACCCTACAATGAATGGCCCCCTTTCAGATCTTGATATATTTATGTGACAGTTGGAAATGTTTCCCTCTGACAGTTTTGAAAAGAACAAGGCTTCATCTTGCAAGGGGGCGAGCATAGACATACACATTTTTCCTGTCTGAACAGGCTTAGTGTTTTTCTCTTAACAAAGCAGCCAAAGATCGCCCACCTGCAGGAAGAAACCTTTTCAATAGCGAAAGGATACTTCTGTATTGACGCGTGGACCACCCATGTGGTCCCCCACTGAGAGGGTTTCCCTGCCTTCCCATTGTGTTGAATGACCGTCCAACCCCTCCAACACTTCAATGCGTTCCCACACAGTGGGGACAAAAGGAAACCTGTAACATAACTCTTAGCAGAAAAAACAAACTTGCAGTTCGACATAACGAAACTTTTACTGATCAAAATCTACCCCCCACACACGCATTCTTCCGAAGAAAAACCTATTCTCACTGAAATTTTCGGACCGCACACATCTTTGACTTTGCACTATCCATTAAGCGGAAGGGTAACTCATTCTCCCTATTGTACTTGCAGGTGGCTGCTTCAAGCATTATTTAAGCATTGACAATGACGACAAAAAGTTAAGGGGTTTCTCTTACACATAGAGGCAAAGACAGCAACAGTATTGTATTGAGAAAGGACAGTGTTGTTTGCTTCTTAGGGAGCATCGCCCAATAACGTTATTTTATACTTGCAACATTCATTTTGTGTATAGTATCATGTTCGACGATCAGAGAGGCTGTTTCTCGTTTCTTTCAAGCAAATTTAAGCTTTGACAACATGTTACTTAAGCTGAAAATATTGTCTCGTCTGTTACCCTCACGCAACTTTCTCTACTCTTGCCCTAACAATTAATACAAAATGTTATTTGCACTAACATCTTCGTGTTAGCTGAGATAAACGTTTTCACAAATTATCTCCCTGCTTATTTCCTTTTATGTGCAAGGGGGGATATTAGAGTAAGGAAGGCTTTGTGTACTGATCAAAAGCTACATGCAATTCTACTGAAAAAACATTCCCAAGGGAATTTTTTGGTCCATCCACATCTCTTGACTTCGCATTTGTTTATGTTCCCAAAACTCAACTAATATCATGGAAATATCTCCAAAAATCCTACAGGCACACACACATACTCACACGTAAACACACACACACACACATACACCCCGCACACATGCACACAAATACACATGCACACCTACACACATGAATGCACAACCACACACACACACACACACACACACACACACACACACACACACACACACAAACAGACATACATACGCGCAAACACACGCACAAAACCGCATAAGCTTCATTTATAAGTTCCTTAAATTAAGGACTTTATGTTAGCCAATGCATCACTTTTCACAAGGATACTCTACTCAGTTTTCTTTGTGAAATATCCGGGGTGTTTAAGAGGACACTTATTTATACATTTATTTTCTTGTTTATAGTATCTTACGAGATTACTATGCTTGTTTAATCCTAGCAAGTAATATTTTTTAAATCGCACCAAAGAATAACGATACCACAATGCAGGAACAGTAAGCACCCGAGGAACGTAGCTGAATCATTGAACCATCAGCAATACAGGTTTCAAAGTAATGGGCAAATTTCAAACACTAAGTAATATCTCGCCTTATTATTAGTTTCTTTATTGACAAATTCGAGAGTTCTGGTCAAAGTAATTACTGCAATAACACATGTTAACATATATAATAACCCCTTTCAATCATACAGAAAATTCTTTTGACTTCATTTCTACATAAACACAAATATTAAAAATCTGATGTGTTACACTCACGTGACTTCTACCCTCTTGTACTTCCCATTCTTACAAAATCTTATTCCTATATCTTCTTCGTGTTAGTTGAGATAAACATTTGTACAAATTATCTTATTGCTTATTTCCTTGCAGGTGCAAGGAGAATGTTAGAATACTGCAGGCTTTTCTGCCATAGTCTAATGTTTAAAAGCTTTGAGATTCTGTTGTCTTTGCACACTTAAGATATAAAAAATGAACAACAATGATCCATTTCACGAAAGTTCTAAGTTTTTCCGAAACTCACACACATAACAAGGAATATCTCCGAAATGATTCACACTACAAGAAAATTTATTCAGTCAAAAATTGTGTATTTTAGCAAGATCTATATTCTCTATAGTATGATTTGGTCCATCTCTAACGGTTTACCAGTTATGCAAAAGTCGCCCAGAATAAATACGACTACAGGGGCTATAGCCAGAAAATTCAAGATATACATTTCATTTATCAAAAAAATATCTCAAACATATGACATTTTAATCAAATCGTTAGAGCAATTTCCAAGAAAGTCAAAATTTTCGAAAAATGTTCCAGGTAAAGGGTAGTTAAGGGGGATATTTTCTTTTCAAATTCTTCGTGGCGCATCCTTGAAAGACATTAAACTTAAAAACTGACTTTGGTTTAACCGAATTTTCGTTCTGAGTTATGCTGAGCACAGACTGACACACACACACACACACACACACACACACACACACACATGCCTACACATACACACACACATTTTTAGCAAACACACCTACACTCACACACACATTTAGACATGCACACACACACGCACACATACACACACGAGCATACACACACATACACACACTCACACACGCGCAGACACCCCCACTTACACACATACACTCACACACATGCACCCAAGCACACACATACACGCACCTTTTTGTAAACCTGCTTTTTTGGATTCAGGGGGCCTCGAACATATATTTCCGGTGAAATCTTGACTTCGAATTTTTGGGTGGAGTACGATACTTCCCCTATTGACCAGTAGAGAAAGTAAAAATAGAGGTTGCGACAACTGAGCATAAAAAATACACAACGCTAATTTCATTTCAATATATGAAACTCCTGATATTATTCTTTGTTATCAAATGATTAAAAATTGAAGAGACAGAATAATGAAAATTTCATTCATCTTACCCTTGCTATTGAATAAAGGTAGTGAATGAGACCTGATGCTCTGAAAGTATTTATTTTTTCTCAAGTAGTAATAGATAAGGGGTTAATAAAATATCAACAGGAACTTTTTGTCACTAGATGTAAGTTTATTTAATAAGTTTGCCAGTTTATAGCAGGTTTGTATAAAACAATTGTACTATTAAATCTTACAATCCAGAGGCTTTTAAGGGGAGAATATGTTTGGAAACAACTCAAAGAATGAGTGAAAACTGCGTACCAATATTCATTACAAATACAAACCAAAACGGATAAGTGGGGCTTGTAGACAGAATACAAAACGAGCTCTATGGTGTTAAAGGAAATTAAAGGCGCAAAACTCCTTATGTGACTTAATCCCTGGGAATGACTGATGGTAGCATGGAGATGGGAACAATAACAATGATAATGAATAGGAATCCCGCCAGCCTATATTTTAAACATTTTGCTCGGTGTTATTCATCTTTATTTTTTTATTGAAGCATAACATTTCTTGTCATTTCTTACTGAACCTTCAGCATTCAGTTCATTGAATAAGAAAAGAGAATAAAGACATCATTCAGATGTTCATACATTCATTTTAAATTACATTAAAGGCTGGCTTTGTCACTTTCATTATAAAACAAGCTATTATGTATATCATTTCACAGTATCCAAATATTGGAAAGAAAGCTAACTTCTTAGTTTAGCCAATAGAAACAAAGTTCGGCGGGGTGGTGGGGTAGCTGTTTTACTGCGCAGCTGCACAGGTGTGGTGGGGGAAAGCATTCTAACCTATAAAAGGGTACACCGTCCGCAGGAGTGAACGGACTCACAAGACACACAGGTGTGATTGCAGTTCTAGAGGGCGAAACATCAGTTGGCATTTACACATCACTGCAACAATAACATACATTCCATAATGGCAGGTAAGCCCATTTTATTATACCTTAAAGAAACATTTTGGTGTCTTTCTACGAGTGAAAGTCATTAAATAGGACCAAAATACGCAGAAAAAAGTTTTTATATGTTAAATGGCATGTATTTCCTTACAATGGACTTGAAATTATCAGCTCATCATTCATTGCCTTTACACATTGAAAGATTAAGTCAAAGTGGAAATCCGAACTAATGATGAAATTGCCAAATGTAGGAAAACACGATAACTTTTTTTTCCCACTATTCATTAAATGTTTTCTCTTGTTGTTATTTTTATTATTATTCTTTTATTCTTTTGTAGGAAACATCAACAGGGCAAATGAATCTAACACGAGCATCAATGGCTCGCCCCCTGGACGTTGCACAACACGACTTGACAAAGTTACAATGCCAGTTAGGCCCAATAAATGCAGTTGTGATAGTTGTAAAAATATTTCATCACTGAAAAGTCTACTGGGGGAAATTCAAGGTAAGAATTATTAAATATTGAAATGCTAGTTTATATTGTTCCTTATTTGGCTCATTGTAGGAATTCCATCGTAAGCAATTTTTGTGTACATTCTGTCTTCCAGCGTTAGCATTTCAGCTCCAAACCATATGTTCAATCGAAATATCATATATGATATTTTGTTTTTCATCATTCATCTGACTTATAGTATCCCTTTTAATACTCTCTTCTTCATATCAAAGTGACTTATCTCAAATAATCTGTCTCTAAGCCAAAAACATTTTCTTTTATACCTGAATTAAATATAGTCTTTTATTCAATCTTTAATAAATGTTCACTTGCTGAATATGAATATCCACTTCAAATATTATAACACCATTAATTAATTTTATTGTTTCATCTTACTTCAGGCCCATATGAACCAATGGACCTTTCATTGAATCGCCAGCCTAAGGAGCAGCACACCATGAGACCTTCACAAACAGCTTTACACAGAGAATCAGCGCAAAAGAGGGAATTATACCATAAATCACTTTGCGATTGCAAGATCGCTAATCAAGCTGGGAAGAGCACATCTTCTTCAATATCGCAGAGTAATAAGCAGCCGCATGAAAACACCCATCAGATTACAGATGAACAATTATATCAACAACGCAAGTACAGCTGGGAACCTTCAAATAAAAGATGTCATACTCATACAAGGGAGCAATTCAACAGCCCGCAGCAAAGAAGTCAACAAAACTTAAAGGAATTGATCGAAAACAAGACAAGGATATGTATTCATACCTGTGAAACTATGAAATGTGATACTTTGAAAATTGCCATAGAACTTATTTTATAATTCAATAAGATTTCTTAGAACAGATAACCATCTCTTATAGAGATACGTTATTGACTTTGGCAGGGACTCTAGGTCATATCTAACGACAGTAACAATCATTCATCATGTAATTCATGCTTAGCCTGCAGAGTCGCAGTTATCAGAAGTAACAGGTATTCTATTTTATTCCAAGGGCGGAAAAACAGCGTGATAGACACGCACAGAGAGAGAGAGAGAGAGAGAGAGAGAGAGAGAGAGAGAGAGAGATAGTGAGAGAGAGACTGACTGTTACGTGCAGGTGTTTTACCCATATTTATGAATTGTGAATAATATCCACAGGCATTTGCCTGAAGCAGTATCTACTTATATTGTGAAATCATCAATTTTGTTGAAATGTAAAAAACGATCTTGATTCATTTAATAAAATTTATGAAGAGAAATATCAGCGTTATCATTTAACCTGCCCTAACCTATCCTAGCCTAAGCAAGCCTACCCTATCCAAATTTAGCCTATCTTAACTAGGAATGCATGCAGGAATAACATAATGTATGATATAAATTAACAAAAGAACATAATTACAATCAGATAATTTTATTTAACTTATAAAGATGAATACACTACCATTACCATTCAGAAAGCAAGCATATACTATTGAAAGACAATACATATATATTCATTTCATTTCTTAATCATTCAATGATGCCAGTCGATTTCAGTTCATTGATAATTCCTTGAATTTCCTTATAGTGATTCTGTCCAGTCGATTCTTGTGACATGATTAATAATCGTAAACGTTTTACTAATTCATTTGGATCGAACCAAGGATATTCCAGGCGAAAAGCAGCACTTGATGGAGCATCTTGCATGTTATCGGAGACTTGGAGATTATTACTTTCTTCCAATGAAGTCATGTTTCCAGATGTTTTTACAATAACGCTTAGCGTTGATTTTCCATCTTCATTATTAGATGTTTCATCAATTCCAGATTTTTCACTCTCTTGCAACGGAAATGCCCCTGATTCAGAATTAGCTATATTGTTCACAGGACCATTAGAAACCTCTTTCTTGCATATTTTATTATGGCGTTGAAGCCTACTCGTTGTCCTATTCTTTAAAGTCTGCCCACACTCACAGCATTTGAGGAAACGATCCTTTCCAAGACTAATATATGAAAAATTAAGTCTTGCGTATTTTGTGCAATACAACCTTTTACTGTGATCACTCATTGTGAAAATGCAAGTGAAGCTGACAATAACCGTTTAAGCAAAAGTTAGAGATGCTCGATATTTTATACTTTGATTGTTCATATGTCAAATATAAACTCGCAACAATGCAAAACAATTTAGTGTAGGCAGACACCCTAAGTAACCACAGGTGAGCAGATGAGGTGACCATGGGTGACCAGATGAGATGACCATGGGTGACCAAGGGTGACCATGGGTGACCAGGGGTGACCAAGGGTGACCAAGGGTGACCAAGGGTGACCATGGGTGACCAAGGGTGACCAGATTAGGTGACCATGGGTGACCAAGGGTGACCAAGGGTGACCATGGGTGACCAAGGGTGACCAAGGGTGACCATGGGTGACCATGGGTGACCATGGGTGACCATGGGGTGACCAAGGGTGACCATGGGGTGACCAAGGGTGACCATGGGTGACCAGGGGTGACCAAGGGTGACCAAGGGTGACCAAGGGTGACCATGGGTGACCAAGGGTGACCAGATTAGGTGACCATGGGTGACCATTAGGTGACCATGGGTGACCAAGGGTGACCAAGGGTGACCATGGGTGACCAAGGGTGACCAAGGGTGACCAAGGGTGACCAAGGGTGACCATGGGTGACCAGGGGTGACCAAGGGTGACCAAGGGTGACCAAGGGTGACCATGGGTGACCAAGGGTGACCAGATTAGGTGACCATGGGTGACCATTAGGTGACCATGGGTGACCAAGGGTGACCAAGGGTGACCATGGGTGACCAAGGGTGACCATGGGTGACCAAGGGTGACCAAGGGTGACCATGGGTGACCATGGGTGACCATGGGTGACCATGGGGTGACCAAGGGTGACCATGGGGTGACCAAGGGTGACCATGGGTGACCAGGGGTGACCAAGGGTGACCAAGGGTGACCAAGGGTGACCATGGGTGACCAAGGGTGACCAGATTAGGTGACCATGGGTGACCAGCTGAGGTGACCAGGGTGACCATGGGGGACCAAGGGTGACCATGGGGTGACCAAGGGTGACCAGATTAGGTGACCAATTAGGTGGCCCGTGACCCAAGCATGTACGTGAGCAAAATAAGTGCAAGCTAATGTGAGACTATCAAACATTCAAGATATATAACCTAAATCTAACCTAAGCTAACATAATGTTACCTGAACCTGGTTGTTTGAATCTACACACTGTAACTATTTTTAATTGAGGATTTCATTCTGCTTGCACCAACAAATATATCATTACCTAAGCTGAATTCTTCTATTTCAAACTTTTATTCTCGTAGCACATGCACTATGTCATCCCATCCCATACAAATATTCAATTTCCGTATAACATAGCCTAATCTACTCTTAATGTGTTTCATGTCACTTAAGACACGATTCAACATTCAGAGAACAATGTCTCAGGTCGATTCTATAGACACAGTTAACAAATCTTTTCTGGAAAGTAATGTTATTCCACTATTCTTCCACACATCACCCATACAGGTTATTCACACCAATCAGATAAACATATATCCTACCCTCACCTAACTCTAATCTAAATTCAAGCAAACTATTAAGAGAATGCTATTGTATTGTAGATGCTCTAATGAAGTCAATGTGATCTTTTCCTCTCATATATAAGTATTCAATACTCTGAACACCAAACCTGGCTTAATATTCTTGTTAGCACATAAAATCAATCACTCCAGAAGATAATCGAAACAGCTTGCTCTCAAGATAATTAATTGTGATTTATTTTACGTGCTATCAAGAATATTAAGCCAGGTTTGGTGTTCAGAGTATTGAATACTTATATATGAGAGGAAAAGATCACATTGACTTCATTAGAGCATCTACAATACAATAGCATTCTCTTAATAGTTTGCTTGAATTTAGATTAGAGTTAGGTGAGTGTAGGATATATGTTTATCTGATTGGTGTGAATAACCTGTATGGGTGATGTGTGGAAGAATAGTGGAATAACATTACTTTCCAGAAAAGATTTGTTAACTGTGTCTATAGAATCGACCTGAGACATTGTTCTCTGAATGTTGAATCGTGTCTTAAGTGACATGAAACACATTAAGAGTAGATTAGGCTATGTTATACGGAAATTGAATATTTGTATGGGATGGGATGACTTAGTGCATGTGCTACGAGAATAAAAGTTTGAAATAGAAGAATTCAGCTTAGGTAATGATATATTTGTTGGTGCAAGCAGAATGAAATCCTCAATTAAAAATAGTTACAGTGTGTAGATTCAAACAACCAGGTTCAGGTAACATTATGTTAGCTTAGGTTAGATTTAGGTTATATATCTTGAATGTTTGATAGTCTCACATTAGCTTGCACTTATTTTGCTCACGTACATGCTTGGGTCACGGGCCACCTAATTGGTCACCTAATCTGGTCACCCTTGGTCACCCCATGGTCACCCTTGGTCCCCCATGGTCACCCTGGTCACCTCAGCTGGTCACCCATGGTCACCTAATCTGGTCACCCTTGGTCACCCGTGGTCACCCTTGGTCACCCTTGGTCACCCTTGGTCACCCCTGGTCACCCATGGTCACCCTTGGTCACCCATGGTCACCCTTGGTCACCCTTGGTCACCCTTGGTCACCCCTGGTCACCCATGGTCACCCTTGGTCACCCTTGGTCACCCATGGTCACCCTTGGTCACCCATGGTCACCCTTGGTCACCCTTGGTCACCCATGGTCACCTAATGGTCACCCATGGTCACCTAATCTGGTCACCCTTGGTCACCCATGGTCACCCTTGGTCACCCTTGGTCACCCTTGGTCACCCCTGGTCACCCATGGTCACCCTTGGTCACCCCATGGTCACCCTTGGTCACCCCATGGTCACCCATGGTCACCCATGGTCACCCATGGTCACCCTTGGTCACCCTTGGTCACCCATGGTCACCCTTGGTCACCCTTGGTCACCCATGGTCACCTAATCTGGTCACCCTTGGTCACCCATGGTCACCCTTGGTCACCCTTGGTCACCCTTGGTCACCCCTGGTCACCCATGGTCACCCTTGGTCACCCATGGTCATCTCATCTGGTCACCCATGGTCACCCATGGTCACCTCATCTGCTCACCTGTGGTTACTTAGGGTGTCTGCCTACACTAAATTGTTTTGCATTGTTGCGAGTTTATATTTGACATATGAACAATCAAAGTATAAAATATCGAGCATCTCTAACTTTTGCTTAAACGGTTATTGTCAGCTTCACTTGCATTTTCACAATGAGTGATCACAGTAAAAGGTTGTATTGCACAAAATACGCAAGACTTAATTTTTCATATATTAGTCTTGGAAAGGATCGTTTCCTCAAATGCTGTGAGTGTGGGCAGACTTTAAAGAATAGGACAACGAGTAGGCTTCAACGCCATAATAAAATATGCAAGAAAGAGGTTTCTAATGGTCCTGTGAACAATATAGCTAATTCTGAATCAGGGGCATTTCCGTTGCAAGAGAGTGAAAAATCTGGAATTGATGAAACATCTAATAATGAAGATGGAAAATCAACGCTAAGCGTTATTGTAAAAACATCTGGAAACATGACTTCATTGGAAGAAAGTAATAATCTCCAAGTCTCCGATAACATGCAAGATGCTCCATCAAGTGCTGCTTTTCGCCTGGAATATCCTTGGTTCGATCCAAATGAATTAGTAAAACGTTTACGATTATTAATCATGTCACAAGAATCGACTGGACAGAATCACTATAAGGAAATTCAAGGAATTATCAATGAACTGAAATCGACTGGCATCATTGAATGATTAAGAAATGAAATGAATATATATGTATTGTCTTTCAATAGTATATGCTTGCTTTCTGAATGGTAATGGTAGTGTATTCATCTTTATAAGTTAAATAAAATTATCTGATTGTAATTATGTTCTTTTGTTAATTTATATCATACATTATGTTATTCCTGCATGCATTCCTAGTTAAGATAGGCTAAATTTGGATAGGGTAGGCTTGCTTAGGCTAGGATAGGTTAGGGCAGGTTAAATGATAACGCTGATATTTCTCTTCATAAATTTTATTAAATGAATCAAGATCGTTTTTTACATTTCAACAAAATTGATGATTTCACAATATAAGTAGATACTGCTTCAGGCAAATGCCTGTGGATATTATTCACAATTCATAAATATGGGTAAAACACCTGCACGTAACAGTCAGTCTCTCTCTCACTATCTCTCTCTCTCTCTCTCTCTCTCTGTGCGTGTCTATCACGCTGTTTTTCCGCCCTTGGAATAAAATAGAATACCTGTTACTTCTGATAACTGCGACTCTGCAGGCTAAGCATGAATTACATGATGAATGATTGTTACTGTCGTTAGATATGACCTAGAGTCCCTGCCAAAGTCAATAACGTATCTCTATAAGAGATGGTTATCTGTTCTAAGAAATCTTATTGAATTATAAAATAAGTTCTATGGCAATTTTCAAAGTATCACATTTCATAGTTTCACAGGTATGAATACATATCCTTGTCTTGTTTTCGATCAATTCCTTTAAGTTTTGTTGACTTCTTTGCTGCGGGCTGTTGAATTGCTCCCTTGTATGAGTATGACATCTTTTATTTGAAGGTTCCCAGCTGTACTTGCGTTGTTGATATAATTGTTCATCTGTAATCTGATGGGTGTTTTCATGCGGCTGCTTATTACTCTGCGATATTGAAGAAGATGTGCTCTTCCCAGCTTGATTAGCGATCTTGCAATCGCAAAGTGATTTATGGTATAATTCCCTCTTTTGCGCTGATTCTCTGTGTAAAGCTGTTTGTGAAGGTCTCATGGTGTGCTGCTCCTTAGGCTGGCGATTCAATGAAAGGTCCATTGGTTCATATGGGCCTGAAGTAAGATGAAACAATAAAATTAATTAATGGTGTTATAATATTTGAAGTGGATATTCATATTCAGCAAGTGAACATTTATTAAAGATTGAATAAAAGACTATATTTAATTCAGGTATAAAAGAAAATGTTTTTGGCTTAGAGACAGATTATTTGAGATAAGTCACTTTGATATGAAGAAGAGAGTATTAAAAGGGATACTATAAGTCAGATGAATGATGAAAAACAAAATATCATATATGATATTTCGATTGAACATATGGTTTGGAGCTGAAATGCTAACGCTGGAAGACAGAATGTACACAAAAATTGCTTACGATGGAATTCCTACAATGAGCCAAATAAGGAACAATATAAACTAGCATTTCAATATTTAATAATTCTTACCTTGAATTTCCCCCAGTAGACTTTTCAGTGATGAAATATTTTTACAACTATCACAACTGCATTTATTGGGCCTAACTGGCATTGTAACTTTGTCAAGTCGTGTTGTGCAACGTCCAGGGGGCGAGCCATTGATGCTCGTGTTAGATTCATTTGCCCTGTTGATGTTTCCTACAAAAGAATAAAAGAATAATAATAAAAATAACAACAAGAGAAAACATTTAATGAATAGTGGGAAAAAAAAGTTATCGTGTTTTCCTACATTTGGCAATTTCATCATTAGTTCGGATTTCCACTTTGACTTAATCTTTCAATGTGTAAAGGCAATGAATGATGAGCTGATAATTTCAAGTCCATTGTAAGGAAATACATGCCATTTAACATATAAAAACTTTTTTCTGCGTATTTTGGTCCTATTTAATGACTTTCACTCGTAGAAAGACACCAAAATGTTTCTTTAAGGTATAATAAAATGGGCTTACCTGCCATTATGGAATGTATGTTATTGTTGCAGTGATGTGTAAATGCCAACTGATGTTTCGCCCTCTAGAACTGCAATCACACCTGTGTGTCTTGTGAGTCCGTTCACTCCTGCGGACGGTGTACCCTTTTATAGGTTAGAATGCTTTCCCCCACCACACCTGTGCAGCTGCGCAGTAAAACAGCTACCCCACCACCCCGCCGAACTTTGTTTCTATTGGCTAAACTAAGAAGTTAGCTTTCTTTCCAATATTTGGATACTGTGAAATGATATACATAATAGCTTGTTTTATAATGAAAGTGACAAAGCCAGCCTTTAATGTAATTTAAAATGAATGTATGAACATCTGAATGATGTCTTTATTCTCTTTTCTTATTCAATGAACTGAATGCTGAAGGTTCAGTAAGAAATGACAAGAAATGTTATGCTTCAATAAAAAAATAAAGATGAATAACACCGAGCAAAATGTTTAAAATATAGGCTGGCGGGATTCCTATTCATTATCATTGTTATTGTTCCCATCTCCATGCTACCATCAGTCATTCCCAGGGATTAAGTCACATAAGGAGTTTTGCGCCTTTAATTTCCTTTAACACCATAGAGCTCGTTTTGTATTCTGTCTACAAGCCCCACTTATCCGTTTTGGTTTGTATTTGTAATGAATATTGGTACGCAGTTTTCACTCATTCTTTGAGTTGTTTCCAAACATATTCTCCCCTTAAAAGCCTCTGGATTGTAAGATTTAATAGTACAATTGTTTTATACAAACCTGCTATAAACTGGCAAACTTATTAAATAAACTTACATCTAGTGACAAAAAGTTCCTGTTGATATTTTATTAACCCCTTATCTATTACTACTTGAGAAAAAATAAATACTTTCAGAGCATCAGGTCTCATTCACTACCTTTATTCAATAGCAAGGGTAAGATGAATGAAATTTTCATTATTCTGTCTCTTCAATTTTTAATCATTTGATAACAAAGAATAATATCAGGAGTTTCATATATTGAAATGAAATTAGCGTTGTGTATTTTTTATGCTCAGTTGTCGCAACCTCTATTTTTACTTTCTCTACTGGTCAATAGGGGAAGTATCGTACTCCACCCAAAAATTCGAAGTCAAGATTTCACCGGAAATATATGTTCCAGGCCCCCTGAATCCAAAAAAGCAGGTTTACAAAAAGGTGCGTGTATGTGTGTGCTTGGGTGCATGTGTGTGAGTGTATGTGTGTAAGTGGGGGTGTCTGCGCGTGTGTGAGTGTGTGTATGTGTGTGTATGCTCGTGTGTGTATGTGTGCGTGTGTGTGTGCATGTCTAAATGTGTGTGTGAGTGTAGGTGTGTTTGCTAAAAATGTGTGTGTGTATGTGTAGGCATGTGTGTGTGTGTGTGTGTGTGTGTGTGTGTGTGTGTCAGTCTGTGCTCAGCATAACTCAGAACGAAAATTCGGTTAAACCAAAGTCAGTTTTTAAGTTTAATGTCTTTCAAGGATGCGCCACGAAGAATTTGAAAAGAAAATATCCCCCTTAACTACCCTTTACCTGGAACATTTTTCGAAAATTTTGACTTTCTTGGAAATTGCTCTAACGATTTGATTAAAATGTCATATGTTTGAGATATTTTTTTGATAAATGAAATGTATATCTTGAATTTTCTGGCTATAGCCCCTGTAGTCGTATTTATTCTGGGCGACTTTTGCATAACCGGTAAACCGTTAGAGATGGACCAAATCATACTATAGAGAATATAGATCTTGCTAAAATACACAATTTTTGACTGAATAAATTTTCTTGTAGTGTGAATCATTTCGGAGATATTCCTTGTTATGTGTGTGAGTTTCGGAAAAACTTAGAACTTTCGTGAAATGGATCATTGTTGTTCATTTTTTATATCTTAAGTGTGCAAAGACAACAGAATCTCAAAGCTTTTAAACATTAGACTATGGCAGAAAAGCCTGCAGTATTCTAACATTCTCCTTGCACCTGCAAGGAAATAAGCAATAAGATAATTTGTACAAATGTTTATCTCAACTAACACGAAGAAGATATAGGAATAAGATTTTGTAAGAATGGGAAGTACAAGAGGGTAGAAGTCACGTGAGTGTAACACATCAGATTTTTAATATTTGTGTTTATGTAGAAATGAAGTCAAAAGAATTTTCTGTATGATTGAAAGGGGTTATTATATATGTTAACATGTGTTATTGCAGTAATTACTTTGACCAGAACTCTCGAATTTGTCAATAAAGAAACTAATAATAAGGCGAGATATTACTTAGTGTTTGAAATTTGCCCATTACTTTGAAACCTGTATTGCTGATGGTTCAATGATTCAGCTACGTTCCTCGGGTGCTTACTGTTCCTGCATTGTGGTATCGTTATTCTTTGGTGCGATTTAAAAAATATTACTTGCTAGGATTAAACAAGCATAGTAATCTCGTAAGATACTATAAACAAGAAAATAAATGTATAAATAAGTGTCCTCTTAAACACCCCGGATATTTCACAAAGAAAACTGAGTAGAGTATCCTTGTGAAAAGTGATGCATTGGCTAACATAAAGTCCTTAATTTAAGGAACTTATAAATGAAGCTTATGCGGTTTTGTGCGTGTGTTTGCGCGTATGTATGTCTGTTTGTGTGTGTGTGTGTGTGTGTGTGTGTGTGTGTGTGTGTGTGTGTGGTTGTGCATTCATGTGTGTAGGTGTGCATGTGTATTTGTGTGCATGTGTGCGGGGTGTATGTGTGTGTGTGTGTGTGTTTACGTGTGAGTATGTGTGTGTGCCTGTAGGATTTTTGGAGATATTTCCATGATATTAGTTGAGTTTTGGGAACATAAACAAATGCGAAGTCAAGAGATGTGGATGGACCAAAAAATTCCCTTGGGAATGTTTTTTCAGTAGAATTGCATGTAGCTTTTGATCAGTACACAAAGCCTTCCTTACTCTAATATCCCCCCTTGCACATAAAAGGAAATAAGCAGGGAGATAATTTGTGAAAACGTTTATCTCAGCTAACACGAAGATGTTAGTGCAAATAACATTTTGTATTAATTGTTAGGGCAAGAGTAGAGAAAGTTGCGTGAGGGTAACAGACGAGACAATATTTTCAGCTTAAGTAACATGTTGTCAAAGCTTAAATTTGCTTGAAAGAAACGAGAAACAGCCTCTCTGATCGTCGAACATGATACTATACACAAAATGAATGTTGCAAGTATAAAATAACGTTATTGGGCGATGCTCCCTAAGAAGCAAACAACACTGTCCTTTCTCAATACAATACTGTTGCTGTCTTTGCCTCTATGTGTAAGAGAAACCCCTTAACTTTTTGTCGTCATTGTCAATGCTTAAATAATGCTTGAAGCAGCCTCCTGCAAGTACAATAGGGAGAATGAGTTACCCTTCCGCTTAATGGATAGTGCAAAGTCAAAGATGTGTGCGGTCCGAAAATTTCAGTGAGAATAGGTTTTTCTTCGGAAGAATGCGTGTGTGGGGGGTAGATTTTGATCAGTAAAAGTTTCGTTATGTCGAACTGCAAGTTTGTTTTTTCTGCTAAGAGTTATGTTACAGGTTTCCTTTTGTCCCCACTGTGTGGGAACGCATTGAAGTGTTGGAGGGGTTGGACGGTCATTCAACACAATGGGAAGGCAGGGAAACCCTCTCAGTGGGGGACCACATGGGTGGTCCACGCGTCAATACAGAAGTATCCTTTCGCTATTGAAAAGGTTTCTTCCTGCAGGTGGGCGATCTTTGGCTGCTTTGTTAAGAGAAAAACACTAAGCCTGTTCAGACAGGAAAAATGTGTATGTCTATGCTCGCCCCCTTGCAAGATGAAGCCTTGTTCTTTTCAAAACTGTCAGAGGGAAACATTTCCAACTGTCACATAAATATATCAAGATCTGAAAGGGGGCCATTCATTGTAGGGTTTCTTACCCTCGCGTTCTTCTTTCGAAAACACCTGCAGACACTAGAATAGGAGGGTCAGGGGGGACGGGGGGGGTCATTAATTATCCTTCCTTTGTCATCCTATTCGCGACAGACCATCCACCCTCTCTGTTTCCCTTCCTTTGTCATCCTCTATGCTCGCCCCCTTGCAAGTTGTATCGTGTTCTTTTCAAAACTGTCAGAGGGGAACATTTCCAACTGTCACATTCGAAAACACATGCAGACACTAGAATAGGAGGGTCATGGGGGGACGGGGGGTCATAAATTACACTTCCTTTGTCATCCTGATCGCGACAGACCATCCACCCTCTTTTTTCGGAATTCCCACGTGTCCAAAGAAATACCCATGTCACTTAAGGGGGGAGGGGAGGGGGAGGTGGGGAGGGGGGGCGTGACTGATATGTCCCTTATGCCACTTCTTGAGCCAGAACATACATGTCACTTATGCCACTTCTTGAGCCAGAACATACATTATATGACTACTCTCGTGCTATCACATTTTTTAATATTGTAATAAATTTTATTGTCATGTAGGACATCTTGACAACAAAGGGTTGAGGAAATAAAATCCCAGTCTCCATCAGACTCAATAAAAATAAACCGTCACAAACTTCAGCATCTGTTAAGGGCAGTTACTATATTTCAAAATTAAGTATTGTGAAAAACAGACGTTGCTCTACATTAATGGATATTAATTTAGTTTTATGTTCTACGGCTAGGTTGTTCGGAATTGAAACCTGATTTAAATATATTGGTGGTAATCAGAAAACACGGCCGTCGATGTAAAACTAAGTGGTTTAAAATATCTGCACAAATGGGGCTCAGTTTTACTATTACAAGACGCCGTGTATTTGTACGGGCAAACAACGGTATAATGAGGATGAATATACAGCTTGTGTGTCGTTCCATAATGTAGTGTGAGAGTGGTTGCTGCACTCGCTCTCTTTCCCTTAGTGACACGCTTGGACATGACTTAAGTGGCTGAAGGCAGATTATAAAGAATCAAGAAAAACGTAATAGCTGTCAAAATGAACTATCAATTATCTCAACGGCAAGAAATTACAACTGGTGTATGACAAGGCTTGCCTCTCACCCCTTCTATAATATATGAACAAAATTACTCCAGAATAGAGAAAACCAAGTCATGGATTCATACAAATAAATAAAAATGTACAAGTAGATGCGCTTCTCTTTGCAGACGACTTGGCCCTCATAGCACCTGCAGAGACCCATCTTCAATACTTGGTTCATAATTTACATCAAGTGGGTAAATTGTATGATATGGAAATCAATATTCATAAATCAAAAGTAATGGCATTTTGTGGAAAATACCCAGTCCCTAGTACAGAATCTGCATATCAAACAAACTACTCGAAAGAGTAAATGAATTTTCATATCTAGGATATAAAGAATCTTTTGTGGATGAAGTAGATAAATCAGATGAAATTGTTAAGTAGAGCAGAACCATATATAGTATAATGAAACGCCCCAAAGTACAGCGGCATACAAGACTACAATTCTGCAAAACTTTAGCAAGACCAGTCTTGTGTTATGGTAGGCATGGACATTGAGACGACAAGATGAAAACAGGATATCAACAAATGAAATGAGATTTATGCGATCAACAGCTGGCTACACACGATGGGACCATAAACGCATTGAAGATGTGTTAAAGGAGTTACAAGTTTCTCCTGTAATTCAGTATATCCGACAGTATCAGAACATCTGGAAGAAGCACTCTAGAAAGATGCCTAAAGGTGTGCTTAGTTACCACCCTACAGCAGGCATCGGCAAACATGTACTCAATGAGGCCTCGCAACTATGACGTATCAGGGGTAGCGCTTACTCTGTCTCCCCCTTCCTCGCAGCCTAAACATGTCTGTTGAAGTGTAACTTCATACTAAGACTTAAAGATAAATTTCTTTATTTATACCTTTGAATCATATAGTTTATTTAACTTAAAGTCTTATCTAATTATTCCTGGTCTATTAAATTTGATATCTAGAATAGCACTGTGATGATTTCTTCTCTCATCATATAAGGAACGTAAGGTGTTTGTTGTGCTCTAAAGTTCAAAAAGGCACTCATCAATGGAACATCAAGCGGCATTATGATACATGTCATAAGATCACCATACAAGCATGTATTCATAAATTTACACCACGATTTAAAGTAGCATAACACTGACGTAGTGTCCTTTATTCATTTCATTTTTTTTTCTTTTTTTTTTTTTTTTTAAGGTCTAGATTGGACTAACCAAGTGCAACAGCTCAAAGAGCAATATTCAGATAATACACCTAATATTAATTCAAATATTATAACTGATAGACAACTTCATGTCAGCTATGCTGTTGCTTTGGAGATTGCTCAGTCACTGAGATGTTTTAGTGATGGAAATTTCATAAAAATGTGAGAGTAAAGTTGGCAACATAATTTGCCCCGAATATTTTTAGTAATATTGCATTATCACCACGAACCATACAGAAAAGGATACATAAAATAGCAGAAAACAACCGAAAAAGGACTGCAAACCAATGGTCCATGCATTTATAGCCGTTTCTCTCGCGTTGGATGAAAGCACTGACAACATTGACACAGCACAATTAGTCATTTTCACGCGTGGAGTTACTAACAACCTCTCGATACTAGAATAAATGCTTCAAGTCATTCCACTTAGGGAACATGCAACAGGGACAGAATTATTTCAAGCATTTAAGAAATGTGTAGAAGAAAAGAAACTGAATCCAAAGAGAATGTTGTATCGCGATTAACAGATGATAATTTGCGTGCTATCCTGAGAGAGCTACTTGTGAGATATCACTAGATTTTCATGGTAGGTACATTGCAAATAGAAGTGAATTGAAATATATTGTTCAAATATCTACGCCTACGTAAAGTATCGTAGACCAAAATAGCTGGATTCAAGTATGTGTACTATTTCTTATTGTACTCTGTAGCGAGCGAGTCTAGCACTGACTCTGAATGAAGGTCAATGCCATCCCCTGTTCTGCATTACGTCATGTGCATTGCGGGTTGCGTGTTGAGACGTCATTCTGATACCTCATTGAGTTCATGTTTGCCGATGCCTGCCCTACAGCAAAACGTTGTCTGGGTCGCCCTAGGAAAGATAGTTGGAAAATCCAGCTTTGAAAACTTGAATGGGATAATACTACTACTAATACTAATACTACTACTACTACTACTACTACTACTACTACTACTACTACTACTACTACTACTACTACTGCTACTACTACTACTACTACTACTACTACTGCTACTACTACTACTACTACTACTACTACTACTACTACTACTACTACTACTACTACTACTACTACTACTACTAATAATAATAATAATAATAATAATAATAATAATAATAATAATAATAATAATAATAATAATAATAAGAAGAAGAAGAAGAAGAAGAAGAAGAAGAAGAAGAAGAAGAAGAATAGTAACAACACCCGTAATAATAATCATGACGACGACGATGATGATTTTGTTGCAGTGTTTAACGCCAGCTTTTACTACTACGGCACCGGAGGCGGTGACACTGATGATACATGCAATGAAGATGGAGCACCGGTGGAATGAGATGGCGGGGGAAACCGGAGCACCCGGAGAAAACCCGCCCTGACGCCGCTTCGTCCACCACGAATACCACATGCGGATCGCTGGGGTCGAACCCGGGCCGCCTAGGTGATGATGATGACGATGGTGGTGGTGATGATGATGATGATGATGATGATGATTGGATCTTGTTCAACATCAATTCTGCTCGCATTATGTAAATCGACTCTCCACATGTTTCTCTAATAGTTCGTATTCTAGTAAATCTACTCTTGGTAACCTTCGCTCTGAACATGGTGTGCCCATTTTTCTCTGCTTTTTTTTTTTTTCTTTTAAATTAACGTCCTCCAACATTGCGTCATATTGGACGGTAAGTGAAATGATGCTCAAATGAGCCCGAGGTCCATGGAGCTTTAAGATACCCGACATTCGTCTTCTCAGGATAAGGGAAACCTCGAAAAAAACCTTACCCGGATAACTTACCCTAAGCGAGATTCGAACTCGCGACCTCTTGAATGCGAGGCAGACACGCTAACCATCACGCTATCGAGGCGGGCTTTCCCTGCTTTGGTTCATTGTATGAGTTTGAGTATTTTCATTGTCTCCCTTGCTTTATCGCTGTGTTTACGATCTACCATAGAATTTTCAGCGACAGATCTTGAATACTTAATTGCCGTCCATTCGTTTCTTTTGTGTCTCCTATCCAGGGCCCACTTGAATGTAAAATTACAAAAACTGCCTTTTCTTTTAGTTGCGTTTCCTTCCTCGTCTGTTTTGATATTTTCCTTATAGTAGCCCACATGATATTCAAGTTAAGGGAAGTTGTCAAGATCTCTTTTTCTAACAAAGCACTTAAATGACACTCGAAGTATTTAAATTCTGAAACTTGGACAATTTCGTTATTTATTACAGTCTGGCTTCTAATGTGTCCTTTACCTTCAAACACGTAAACTTTGTTTTGTTGTTTAATATTTTTATATGGTCTAATCAATTATTAAATATCTCACTTTCAAAGTTATTTTATGATTCTGTTACAACAACAACAACAACAACAATAATAATAATAATAATAATAATAATAATAATAATAATAATAATAATAATAATAATAATAATAATAATAATAATAATAATAATAATAATAATAATAATAATAATAATAATAATAATAATAATAATAATAATAATAATAATAATAATAATAATAATAATAATAATAATAATAATAATAATAATAATAATAATAATAATAATAATAATAATAATAATAATAATAATAATAATAATAATAATAATAATAATAATAATAATAATAATAATAATAATAATAATAATAATAATAATAATAATAATAATAATAATAATAATAATAATAATAATAATAATAATAATAATAATAATAATAATAATAATAATAATAATAATAATAATAATAATAATAATAATAATAATAATAATAATAATAATAATAATAATAATAATAATAATAATAATAATAATAATAATAATAATAATAATAATAATAATAATAATAATATCTCCATTACCACAAGATTATTAGAGGAAAAAAACAGCATCGAAAATTCGAATGTATGCCCTAGAAAGGCAATTTTCCAATAATTTATACATACACAGTGATAATATATTGAGCCTAGGTACCTAATAATAACAATATCAAACTGGTAAGAAATAAGTTGTAAAATGCACACGGAAAAAGCAAAGGAAAAGCTAACGGTCAAAAATGACCACTACCGTAGTTAATGGTAGCTAGGGAGCGCCGGGGTTCTAGTGTTGCAAACTAAGCCTTTAGATCTTAGAACGTGGCCCATATGCTGTAAAGCCATGTCTTCAGCTGTATATTAATGAAGCTTCTCCACATCTTCCAACATAGGAATTTTAAAAGCCGTCGACAAATCATATGGCAATTTTGGCTCACAGAAACAGCAAACGTATGCAAACAGCTCTCACAGTTCACATGTGTGTTCTGCAACCACTACACAAAGTGACCATGTGCTCATTTACTCAGTTTCTAGACGTGTGTCTTAATCCTGATTCTCCATTCCTGATAAAAAGCTGTGAAGCGCTAAAGAAGCTGGTTAATTTTCCATTTTATAAAATAGCTAAGCAAGAGTCGAGGTTTGAACCACCGACACTCAGTATTTTCGACTTCTACAGATAGCCACCTAATGACTTCGGCTATTTCCGGGTTGGGCAATATGCGCTCTATTCATATGATATTAAGTTACATTCTATCATTAAGTTGGCAAAAAGTTTCTTTCCAAAGTAGGAGGTTCGTAGCACCATTAACAAAAGTTTAAAGATGCTGCATTTGTTTCTAGATATTCGTTTAGGTTTATCTAGGAAGAAAAGAGCATTACCTAGAACTCACATGTGTATCGCAGTGTTCAGTGTGCATAGTGAGTACCTTAATTTGCTTGTATTAACGCCAACAAAGATGAAAGAATTAAAAAGGCACACACGTTCCCACTGATAGACGTTTAAAAATACCGCTATTCAGATTTACGAGCTGTTTTACTGATGAAACGCATTTAAAATATGGTACATATTGCATCGTATCTTGTTTGAGTTTAGGGCGCCTATATATTTATTGATTTTTTAATGTTAAATTAATAGTCCTCTTCTTCTCGTTCTTGGCCCTCTTGCTCTTGCCTCGGCTGTTTTTGAGACTGCTTAATAGGTCGTGGGAAAAATGAGTGGTTATCTTAGAGTGGATTGAAATAAGTATTAATAAAAATGAAATGAAGGTGAAAGACAATTGCACTTTTATTACAATGTTCAGCAGCTAAAACTTGAATACTGTACATTATAAATATAGACCGACTTTCAATAAATATGCCAAATGATTCGGTATCCTGAGCTTCACTTCACCGTCACCAAGAACGTATATAGTCGAATAAACATAAGATGGTATTGCCTAAATGAATCTTGGATGGAATTTAGCCTGACGCTTGTCTTGTAGCACGGAAACTTTCACTCTATCACTTAAAGATACTTATACGTCGTATTCTCCATAGGATTGTAGACAGACCACTCTGCTAAAACTATTTCAAACCTCCCTACTCTTGCCTGCCAAAATGTTGAATTTCTATTGGTTGCCTAGAATGTGGTATATTTCAAATTGAATTGCTTCGGGTTTTCTCATTGGGTAAGCGCGCGAAACTGCTGCTCCCACGCTCTTGTCATATAACTGTCAATCTAACAGATAGTTTTATTACTTCCGGGGTCAGCATATCGCTGCCTGTTCTTGCATTCTGGCTAAATGAATTCTTGTACTATATGAAACTTATGGTAATATATGGAAATATTTATTTAAATTATAAATATCTTATTACGCACGGGATACCGTCTCAATATATTAAGTTCAAGGTCAAGCTACCTCACATCACTGCGTGATGAGTTTTTTTTTTTTTTTTTTTTTTTTTTTTTTTTTTTTTTTTTTTTTTTTTTTTTAACCCGGAGTGAACCGTTTCGGAGATATTCCTTGTTATACCTGTGAGTTTTACAATACTTATACTTTCCGCAAATGGAAGGTTGTCATTAACTTTTTTATTTTGTTCCCCGTGCAAAGAAATGGAATTTCGCCCTCAAATGGCAACCAGCTTTAAAAGATTTTACTATCGCTTAAGGTCTGCTGCATTCCCATATTCGCCTTGCCCTCCAAGAAAATTAGCAATTAGATAATTTCTATAAATGTTTATCTCGATTAAGGCAATGTATCGGTGAAATTTTGTGAAAATTGCTGAAAATTTTTATTTTTACTTTTTGCATTTTTTACTTTCCTTATACTTGTACTTTAACGGCACACTTTAGTTTTCTCAATATCAGCTATTTTTAGAGCTCCAGGAAGGCTTTTAAATCTCCTAGTGCGGGTGAGCGTTCCTCACTAAACTTCGTCGCTAAAGCTTTGAAATACATTTTTTAATTTTCCCTGACTTTGATTTTGGTATCTTGAAGGGAATTTTGCTTCCGAAAGGTTGTGAGTTGGCTGTACTGAAATGAACTCAATATATCCAGCTGAAATGTCACGAATCTGGCATGTTTTGCTTCCAAACAGAGAGATGCCTTCAGTGTTCTGTAATTCCGTAATCTTGCCAGGTTGTTTCAGTGTTCCAGTTACAACCAAGCAAACTTAAAATTCTTAAAAACTGCTACTGAGGCCAAGAAGAAAGCAACAGAGGGTCCCACGTATGGTGCTGGGGAATGTTAAGTTGATTCAATTTACAAAAACATACTGTTAAGCTTTAAAAGTCATTTTACTCAGTTAATTTTTTTTCACCATTCAAAATGCTTCTTGGAACTTAGTTTATAACTTATTAGCTTGCAATTTTCAGGATACCTTCAGAGATTAAAGTACTAAAATTTGTTGTGCATTAGTTAAAAAATAATAAATAATTGAGCTGAAATTAAATATTTTTCATAATTCATACTGAAAATATTGAAAATATTGATAAATTGTTTGCAAAAGATGTTTTTTCTCCAACTAATTAAAGGAAAGCAATTTTGGTATGACAATTTCTTTATATTCGTATACTGAGCTCAAATTGAAAATTTAGTAGATACAATAAACTGTAGGGTCCAAGGGTAATTTTAAGTGAGGATATCAAAAACTGATTAATTATTAATAAATATATTAATAATGTAAAAATGGTTTGACATATGACATTGAAATTATGTGTATACTATTTATTTTCTGATCTGAGTGTGTGGGAAAAAATTCAAAGCAATCAGAAGAAAACTGTGGATTTTTTAATTTTCACAGATACATTGCCTTAACATGAAGTAGATAAAGGAATAAGAGTTTTAACTATAAGCACTTGTAACAGAAAAGGTTCAATAAACCTGACGTAATCATGAACTATAGCTTTGCCTTGAGTCTAGTAACTTCACACCTCTGTAACGTGAATATGAAGTATAGAGAATGTAAGTATGTATCACGTATGCGTATAGATATTTGAATCTATATTTAGCTGCTGAAAGTTTAATCGCTTACCTGTTCAATCCAAGGCACTGGTGACGAAGCGACTCGCAGATCAAGTTCTGAAACAATAATACTATGTAACTAAGAAGCTATAACGAGTATTAAATGGACATTTCATGCAGAAAATTTTAATAGTAAATATTGTGACAAACTAGCAAAAATGCAAAATCTCGGTTACTTTTCTATCAAGATATAGTCCTTTAAATTTTACTACAAATGCATAATTTCCTTCTCATTGCTAACGCAGTTTACAGAATCTCTGCTATTACAATTCACAATTATTGTTCTTCTGATAAACTTTCTCAGTCTCTCAATGACTTCCTCCAATTTCACTGTCTCTTATTTCTTGACCATTAAATACAATCACTCGACGACACATACGTACTCGCTCACAGGCTGGCCAACTCACTCTCGTAACTAAAAACTAACTGCACACGACGACTTACACAGCTAAACAACTCAACTCAAAAACTAAACTGCCACTGAACTGAACTGAACCACAGTTTCAGTTCAATTTCTTTATTCAGGGAAGGTTTGGCCTGGTGCCGGTAGAAAGCTTACACGCTACAATTAATATTCATTTATAATTATATATATTTACAATTTTTACAATTTGGGGGTTTATCAAAAGCCCATACGATGACCAACATTAGGTCACCAAGAACAGTTTTACAATCTCTACTGGTAAGTAGGGGAAGTGTTGTATTCCACCCAAAAATTCGATGTCGAGATTTCATCGGAAATTATGTTTTGAGACCCCCTGAATTTAAAAAAAGCATTTTTAGAAAAAGGTCCGTGTGTGTGTATTTGTGTGTCTGTGTCAGTGTGCCTGTGGACAGCATAACTCAAAAACGAAAAGTCAGTTAAAAACCAAAGTTGGTATTTAAGTTTAATGTCTTTCAAGGATGCGACACGAAGATTTTGAAGAAAATAGCCCCACCCTAAACTGCCCTTTACAGATATTTTTATGACAAATGAAATGTATATATTGAATTTTCTGGCTATAGCCCCTGTAGTCATATTTACTCTGGACGACTTTTGCATAACTGGTAAGAGATAGACCAAAACATACTATACAAACAATGTACATCTTGCTACAATGCACAATTTGTGTCTAAATAAATTTTCTTGTAAGGTGAACCACTTCGGAGATATTCCTTGTTATGTGTGTGAGTTTCGGAAAACTTGTAACTTTAGTGAAATGGATCATCGTTGTTCATTGTTACTTTCTCTACTGGTAAGAAGGGGAAGTATTGTATTCCACCCAAAAATTCTAAGTCGAGATTTCACCGGAAATATGTTTTGAGACCCCCTGAATCCAAAAAAAAAGCATTTTTAGAAAAAGGTCCGTGTGTGTGTCTGTGTGTGTGTCAGTCTGTCAGTCTGTCAGTCTGTGGACAGCATAACTCAAAAACGAAAAGTTGGTTAAAAACCAAAGTTGGTATTTAAGTTTAATGTCTTTCAAGGATGCGGCACGAAGATTTTGAAGAACATAGCCTCACCCTAAATTACCCTTTACCTGGAAAATTTTTCGAACATTTTGATTTTCTTGAAAATGGGTCTAACGATTTTCATCACAATGTCATATGTTTGAGATATTTTTATGACAAATGAAATGTATATCTTGAATTTTCTAGCTATAGCCCCTGTAGTCGTATTTACTCTGGAAGACTTTTGCATAACTGGTAAACCGTTAGAGATAAACCAAATCATACTATACAAAAAATGTGGATCTTGCTAAAATACACAATTTATGTCCAAACAAATTTTCTTGTAGGGTGAACCATTTCGGAGATATTCCTTGCTATGTGTGTGAGTTTCGGAAAACTTACAACTTTCGTGAAATGGATCATCGTTGTTCATTTTTTTATATGTTAAGTGTCCAAAGGCAACAGAATCTCAAAGCTTTAAAACATTTGACTATTGCACAAAGCCTGCTGTGTTCTAACATTCCCCTTGCACCTATAAGGAAATAAGCAATAAGATAATTTGTACAAATGTTTATCTTAACTAACACGAAGAAAATATAGGAATAAGAGTTTGTAAGAATGGTTAGTACAAGAGTAGAGAAAGTCATGTGAGTGCAGCACATCAGATTTTTTTATATGTTAAATGTGCAAAGACAACAGAATCTCAAAGCTTTAAAAACATTTGACTATCGCACAAAGCCTACTGTATTCTAACATTCCCATTGCACCTACAAGGAAATAAGCAATAAGATGATTTGTACAATGGTTTATCTCAACTAACAAGAAGAAGATATAGGAGTAAGAGTTTGTAAGAATGGTTAGTACAAGGTTAGAGAAGGTCATGTGAGTGCAACACATCAGATTTTTCTACAGACTATTGTTAAAATGTTTATTTTTCAGTTCACTTTTTGTTAATCGAGACTATTACACATTTTATAGACATAATAAAGAAAAATAGGCTAATGTGACTTTTAAAACGTAGATCGCTATGTGATGGGTTTGAAACTGCATATCCTTTAGAGAAAAAAAAACGAACATCTACGGTTTTGAAGAAGTATGATTATTTGAAAATGTAATTAATATGAAAGTATATCTCGCAAACAGTTAACGCCACATCATTTTTATTTAGCATAAATTGTTTACCTTAGCAGAAGTAGATGTTTTTTGTAGTAAGGCTTAGTCTTTCTCTTACAGTTCAATAATTATTATAAAAACAAGTCATTCCAAATGAATAGGACTTCGCAGGCTATTCTTAGAAAAATAGAAAGTATATATGTTGTTTGCCATGCAAATATCTTACATGATGAAAACCGTAAGAGCCACGTTTGAGAAAACCAAAAGTAAAAATGTCACTTTAAAGGGTAAGAATTTTTGGAGGGTAGATGTAGGTAAAATTATTCAAAAATAGCAAATTTTTCTTTTCATTAAAAATAGTTTTCAGTATGGGATCGTATTTCTGATGTTTCATTCTCCTATCATCACTCTAAGTATTACAAATAATTTGAATAACAATGATTATCACTTTTGCCACTTCTGTATTTCTTGCTGTTTTGACTGCCAGTTTCCTACGTATTGTTTGTGCGCTTTTAGAAACCTGTGAACAAGATGACAATGCGTTTATTGGGGTCACTTGCTTTGAAGTGTTTACTTTTAAAATGCCTCTGCAGCAATGAAAATCAAAGCAAATCTTTAACTCAGTTTTTCTAAAGTTTACAATTTTCTTCATCTTGAAGGTGATTTGATAGCAATGGTCCTGATGCATAGTACTGTGGAACAGAATTTCAATAAAAATTTTAGTTAAACTTCGGCGACATTTTACTCGAATGGATTTTCAAGAATTATGTCGAAGTAACAATGTATTATATTTATCTCAGAAACAATAATACATATTCCACAGGATTATATGCTGTATATTCAAAACAACTTATTAATTGTTTTAATGAAAGATCTCAAGCACTTTTTGAGAAAATGCACCGTTTGTTTTTTAGATAACAACAAGCATAATACAACTAAAAAACATCAAAACAATCTTTCAAAATTAGACAAGCATTAGTAATTACTTCGCCAAATTTGAGCATTCTAAGTTAGAAAATGTAGGAGGTATAAATAATTTTTGGAAGTTATATTTTTTTTACCTACGACCTCCCCCTCCCTCCTTAAATGTTATTGTTACATTCCTCGAATACGTACTGCACTTCAATACCAAATTTGGCATTGCTCAATTATGGCAGATAAAATCGCAGCTTATGCATACAGGTATATTAATGATAATCTTCTCTAGGCACCGTTGTATCGCTGTAAATCCAAGGATCAAGATGGACTTATTGCGATGGTGGTAAATTATAAAAATAGTCCCTACCACGGTACAAGTATGGTTGCATAAAAACGGGTTTATGCGCTTAAGTTGAAGCAGTACAGCACATTAATGTTTACTTCAAGTATTATTAAATAATTAGTTGCAAAAATGTTTACATGTGACACTATCAGTGGTAAATAATGCTAGCTGATAACATTGACAAAGAAAAGCATCTGATGTGTGTTGTCTGTGAGTTTGCAGACAGTAACCTTACATATAAGATGTTTGTAGTGACTTAATTTGTGGACAATTATGTGTGGAGCTCTAAAATGTTTAGTAAATCCCAAAAAAGATATTCCAATAAAATTCCGATTGCAAGAGGAAGGAATGTTCAACAATGGCAAGCTTGTGGTAGAGAGATTTCACCATATCCTACCGTGACTAGGTGGGCGTATGAATTTCCCAGATGCAGCTGGAATTGCTTCTGATACGATGCTTCATATATCGTACTTAAGAAGTTAAATTGAGGAAAATCTGCGCTCGATAGTTCTACACAATCTTAAATGGAAAAACACGAAGCAAAGTATGGGAACAAGATTGCACTTATAACGCTATGGACGTGAAGGCAGAAGTTTCCTTCGACGTATCAAATAGGTGTCACTGTTGTTAATTTATTTCGCAGATGGAAATGGGAAGTTGTAGGGCGTCCTCATATTTCCCATATACGAGTCCATATGATGTTGACGTTTCCTGAAAATGAAATTACCTCTTAGAGGAGGTCGCTTTAGACCCTCGCGGTCAATTATAACAACGGTAGAACAGTGTGTTTGAAGATTAAAACATTGCAAGACGCTGTGGATGACATTTGTCGTCTCCCAGTGTAGAGCGGGATTATTCAAATTGCAGGAGATTACTTCTCAGTGATTGTTCGAAACATTTTTTCTTTCTTGTTAATTCACATTTATCACTAAATTATTGAGTGACCCATGTATAAAACTTATTGCGGAGAGGTTCGTGTTTACTAAAAAATGAGTAAACGTACACGAGTAAATATTTGCCATTGGTACATAAACGCTGATTAAGAGAATACTGGAGATTTACACTATAACAAAATATATTACAATAGCACAGAATACCTGTTTGCTGTTATATATGTACATGGGACTTAACGTCACAGTGTTACATTTACTTATGATGAATGTTTGGTATTTTAGAATAACATAATACTTACCTTTTTTGCGCTTTGCTTAGGATTTTATTGTGTTCACATAAGAGAATGGTATTAAACAGTGCACTGTCAATCGGTGCCTGAATGTTGTGTAGCGTCCTCGCTGCTGTCGATACGAAAACTGAAACCATTTTCTCATTTTCCTTCAAGCTACAGCACATCTAATTAAATGAAAGCTTATGATAATTTTATTATGAAATAACCCAAAATAATCGCTCATTTTTTTCTCAAGCTAAAGCGCATGTAATTAAATGAGACATTATTATTATTATTATTATTATTATTATTATTATTATTATTATTATTATTATTATTATTATTATTATTATTATTATTATTATTATTATTATTATTATTATTATTATTATTATTATTATTATTATTATTATTATTATTATTATTATTATTATTATTATTATTATTATTATTATTATTATTATTATTATTATTATTATTATTATTATTATTATTATTATTATTATTATTATTATTATTATTATTATTATTATTATTATTATTATTATTATTATTATTATTATTATTATTATTATTATTATTATTATTATTATTATTATTATTATTATTATTATTATTATTATTATTATTATTATTATTATTATTATTATTATTATTATTATTATTATTATTATTATTATTATTATTATTATTATTATTATTATTATTATTATTATTATTATTATTATTATTATTATTATTATTATTATTATTATTATTATTATTATTATTATTATTATTATTAATTATTATCATTATCATTATCATTATCATCATTATCATTATTATCATTATCATTATTATTATTATCATTATTATTATTATTATTATTATTATTATTATTATTATTATTATTATTATTATTATTATTATTATCATTATCATTATTATCATTATTATTATTATCATTATTATCATTATTATTATTATTATTATTATTATTATTATTATTATTATTATTATTATTATTATTATTATTATTATTATTATTATTATTATTATTATTATTATTATTATTATTATTATTATTATTATTATTATTATTATTATTATTATTATTATTATTATTATTATTATTATTATTATTATTATACCTTATAATAAACCCTTACCCTTTTTACATTCTTTTCTTAATATAAAAAATGTAGGCCTACTTATTACACCAGTCGCCTTATGGAGTTCACCAACAATAAACGAGTCACTGTGTCCGGGGTTCTTTTCCTTTAAATAATCATACACCCTAAGAATTGTTTTTCGCTCGCTACTTTTAATAATTTCGCCTTTTCTTCTGCGATCCATTGCGCACTGATCACTTAACTGGAATGTACACGATTACCAGAGAACTTGTAAAACTCGCTCACACCTCAAATCCCCGAAACCTATTGAAAACCTTCAATAAAGTGCAATCCCTTAACGGCCCTTCAACTGCTACACATCTGGTTTCCATCATCTGCAAGCCAGGAGAACCGGGTGTTGTTGGCCGTGTGCTTGGCGCGCTAAAAACATTTGCCTTTAAATGGTGACTCACCGATGGCTTGTTACTGGAGATGTTCTATATTTATATAAAAAATAATTTCGTTACTTCCTTGACAACTTTGTCGCTGGAAGTTTTTACGTGGACCTACAGGACGAGAATTAGCCAGCGACGACATTTTCCACTGTATAAACAAAGAATCTTAACACTTTGTTTTAAGCTTTATTTGTTTTAAAAAATATGTTTAGCCATATTGATATAATCGAAATACTAACGTGGCCTATAAAAGCAAGCGAATAATCCAGATTTTTTTCATTGCAATTATTTCGGTTTAAACCCATGTTTAAACGTGCGGAGCAAGAAAGATGTTAAAAAATCTGCTTTCAACAAAATTTTACATTTTATTATTTTAAAAAATGTACAATTGCATAAAAGGTTTATCGTGCATACCATAGTATTCTTCGACACATTTTACACCGAAATGCATGTTCGTACTTTATCTTAGTCACATTTGAAAACACGCAAATTTGGCAACGGCGCACCTGATTCTTCCTTAAGAATAACATGGTTCATAAGAGCCCGTTGTACCTTCATGAAGTGAAAATAGCTTATAGGTGATCACACGCCATACACAGGTAGACCATTTAAGCTAAGACTGTACAAAATCTCCAAAACCAAGAGTTGTAAAATAAAAAGCTGAATAAACGTTACTTGATATTATGGGGGAAAGTAAATGCCATTAGCCAATGTTTCTTTGGCGAACGTTGTGATGGTTATTTTATATCAACTGAATCTTATTAAACCAAAACCTACCTTTCTTACGTTCTTGTCTCACTCATAAAAAATAAACATTTCGTTTACAAAGTACAATGGAGGTAAATTGCTAAAATTCTGAATGGCAGTGCACGAGGAGCGCAATGAATGGTTGGACCATCCATGGAGGATCATTTGAGAATGAAGTTATGTTTCGTAATTAAAATCGACCAATTTTTTATTTTGTCTCTTTATTTTTCATGAAAAACAAACAGGTGTTTTTAAACATTTGCTACATAGTACATGCTTCTTTCACTGGTGCAGATTATTATATATTGATGAAAGGTTGGCACATCGAGTAATAAAGGTCCCTTTTACCTCAATACACATTTCTACTCTGTGAATGAACGAGTTATGTGTCCGCAAAAGCATGTCTCTTTCAATATTGGCACAATCATTTCGCATGCACGCCTTCATGTTGTCCGGAATAATTAGTGCTTCACAATGCACTTTTTTCCTTAAGGTAACCCCATAAGGCTGGTGATGAAATGTCAGCTGATCAAGCTGGACAATTAATGGGACCTGCACGTGCTATCCAATGATCATAGTAATTTTTATTTTAAATATCGCTATTAGTACGTGTATAATGGGCAGGGCATTCGTCGTGCTGGTACCACATTCGCGATCTGGTTTGTAATGAAACAATAACGTCAACTCCTGTTAAAACGCTTTGCACCTATAAGGTGCCACAACGAAGTTCGGTCCAATTATCTTGACACCAAACATCCCACACCACACATTAACAGACCACGGTCTCTGATGTTCCACTTTTCGCAAGGATGTAAGGAACGTGGATCTTCCCAGCCCTATAGTGCATCTCGTGTCGATTTACTTCACCATGTTTTGTGAAAGTACACTCGTCACTAAACAATACGAACTGAAAAATCTGATGTGCTGCACTCGCATGACTTCCTCTACTCTTGTACTATTCTTACAAACTCTCAGTCCTCTATCTTCTTCATGTTAGTAGAGATAAACATTTGTAGAATTTTACTTACTGCTAATTTTCTTGTAGGTGCAAGGGGAACATGGGAATACAGTAGGCTTTGAGCGACAGTTAAAACTTTTAAAGCTCGTCGCTATACGAAGCCTTTGAAATTCGTTTTCTTTGCACGGCCAAGTGATAAACAGTGAATAACGACCTTCCATTTGAGAAACGTTGAAGTATGCAAAACTCCCACAAATAGCAAGGAAAATCTCCAAATTATTCACCCCACAAAAATTCATTCAGATATAAATTGCATTTTAACGTGATCTACATGTTTTACAAGATTTGGTGCATCTCTTACGGTTTATTCTTATTCAAAAGTCATCAAGAGTAAACAGGACTACATGGGCTACAGGAAGAAAATTCAAAATATAAATTTCATTTGCCATAAAAACATCACAAACATATCACATTTTAATCAAAATCGTTAGACCCATTTTAGAAAAAATCAAAATTTTCAAAAAAGTTTCCATGTAAAAGGTAGTTTAGGGTGGAGAAATTTTCTTCAAAATCTTCGTGTTGTAACCTTGAAAGATACTAAACTTAAATACAAACTTCGGTTTTTAAGCGACTTTCGTTATACTGTTCACAGACACACGCGCGCGCGCATTCGGCCTTTGTTCTATTTTTTTTTTTTTTTTTTTTTTTTTTTTAAATTCATGGGACCTCATAACATCTGTTGCCTGTGAAATTTTGGATCCAATACAATACTTCCCCTACTTACTATAAACGTAGTAGAAAAGCTGTTATTAGTCCGCAGTCTGTCTTGTGCCCACCCACAGAGCGTTACTCCACATATGTCGTTGATGTAGACACTTGATGGGATGGATTGTATGCCCTTTTTAGTATTCTGAGAACGCTGCCTTTGGATATTCCTACACGTGTTCCTAATTCGCGAGAGTTGACATAGGGGTTGTAGCCATCCTATCTTCCTCAGTAGCTTATTCCGCGCCGCCCATTCTTTGGCTGGACATTGCCTTCTTTGGAGGATTGTTTTATCGCACGATAAAATGAAGCTCTTGATGGAATTCTTCTATTAGGAAACCTCTCCACGTACAGAAGAATAGCCTGTTCCAATCTCTACTAGATTCCCAGTAAATGAGAAGTGTTTCCACTTTTGCTGGTTGAGAAAGTTGGCCCGTTTTCACTCACAGTCAACTGAACACGCTTCACGTGTTAGCCCTCCTGATATGACTAAGTACTACATTTTTCCATTAAATTTCACGTTCCGCTGTGTCCAAATCCCAGTATGCGTCACTGTACACAACAATATAGCAGCGCTTTGTTTTTGCAATAGTGGATATATAAAGACTCTTTCAACAAGAGTGTCCTATCTTTCAGCTTAAATAAAACACGTTCTATAAATGATAGAGGTTTATTTCTTTTTTATTTTGGAACATAATTAATGTCATTACGTGTGGAAGAGAACATCAGTTAAGCGACCGCCGCGACTTCGTTGGGTTGCGCGTATATGTTGACCCAATTTTCAATGACAGAAGAACGTAACTTATTTCCAAGTTCACGAATAACGCGCGACGTTATTCATAAGATCATTTACTGTTTCTGGCTTGTTGATATAAACTCGAGATTTAACAAACAGCGTTACATCACATGATCTTGGGGGCCAGTTAACACCACCACGGGAAACGATGAAACATCTGAACTTCTTCAAAAGATCGATTGTTTCGAGAGCAGTATGACATGTGGCACCATCTGGCTGGTACCAGATGTTTTTGAGATCCATACCATCTAATTTAGGCCAAAAATAGTCCCTTATAAGAGCCCGATATTTTTCCCCATTGACAGTTAGAGCTTCTCCATGTTCGTCTTGGAAGAAGTATGGACCAATAATTCCACCATACTAAAATCCACACCACACAGTAATCTTTTGGGGATGAAGTGGTCGTTCTTGAATCTGCATTGGATTGTGCTTGCTCCAATAGTGGCAATTTTGTTTGTTAACAAAACCATCCACCCTAAAGTGGGCTTCGTCCCTGAAGATGATGTTTCGACGGATGTCCGGGTCAGCTTCCAAATGTTCCATAGCCCAGTCAGAGAATACACCGCGCAGCCTATGGTCATTGGGCTTTAGTTCTTTAGTTAACACCATTTTGTAAGCGTGCAACTTTAAGTCCAGATGCAGAATTCACCAAGCTGTGGTCAGCGAAAGCTGACGAGCAATTGATTTGTCTCCATTCTCGCGTACACTCTCACGAACGGCGCCTATTTTTTCGTTGGAGCGCCTACCTCGATTACGTACAAGCGTTCTTTGATCGCTAACAGAACCACTTCTTTCAAATTTATCAACCAAACACCGAATCGTTCACTCGCAGGGACGATTATGCACACCTCAAACTTTACACATTACACGAAAGGTTCGGCAACAGATGTTCCATTTTGATAATAAATGTTCACAATGTCTACGCGTTGCTGAATGCTGTAACGTCCCATGGCTATTTGTCAATAACAATTGAATATATATACAAACCAATTACGTATACTGGCTGTTGAAAGAAGACGCAATTTTAGTAATCGTAGTAAATGGCGATATATTATGAGAAAACGTTGCTCCACTGAAAGAGAATTGGAAACATAAGGCCTTGTATCTGATAGTTCGGAAAATATTTTAGAAGATTAAAACCATTATAATGAAGATAGCATTCGCTCTACATAGGAATCTGATTGTTCTTCAGACAATGTAGTTACTACTTCGGGCGCAGGACCGAAACCTTCCGCGGTCATAAAAATAATCCCGAACGCTCCCGTATCCTTAAAGGTCCCTAGTTGCATTGTCCCCAAGCCTCCCAGTCAAAAGAGGCAGCAGTTTCAGTTTAGTGTTTATAATATTTGATTACCCATTACATACTCCTAGTGTAAGATGTTAAGCTTTTTTGTGTGTTTATAATTAATAAAAAGAAACGCGACTCTAATACCAAAAGAAATGAACCTCTAATGCTTAAATTTAAATTAGGGGTTCTTGTTTCAGTTCGTTTACCCAGGGTGCACCGAATTGGCTCACAACCCAAAACATTTCACATTTATCAGCTTCGTCTTATTTGTTTCTTTTTTCCTTATTTTCTGTAATTTACTCACAGTGGATCCGCATTTAGATGCTTCTTTAATAGGTAAGATAAGGCAGGTCAAGCAGAGGGGGCTAGTGCGCAAGATGGAGGCCATGCGTAATCTAGAGAATACTAGGGAGACGGTTGAGGGGCGGGATGTTGGAGGCGTTTGAGGCGGCTCTAGGAACAATTTTTGTGACGTATAGCAATGTATACATTTTAGTTATAGGGGTTGTCTTGTTCAATGTAGCTGATGTTTAACATAAAAGCGCTTCTGTGTTGATTTTATCTAAGCCTAACCTTACCTAAGCATACTAATCAAGTTAATCTAACCCAACTAAGCATACTAATCAAACTAACCTAAACTAGCATGGCCTCGCCTTTTGCACACAGATGTACATACAGCTTGTCTAAAACGTTTTCACGCTCCATATGCGCAGGTGAGGAGAAATGCGGGGAAGTGTTGAGAGTGTTAGGGGAGGTTATCAGAACTTGGAGGCAGTCACATATACAACACATGAACGTATCACACTTACGGCAACTGGAAGACTGACCACTTCTCTTTTACGCAACTGGACTGTTCAGTGCTACTACGTATCTTTGCTTCGGGAGTGGGGGAATGTCTGGACGTTTTAGACAAGCTGTAAGCTTAAACATTTCTCTGTTAAGTTTTCCTGCGGATGCTCATTTCCGGGTGTTTTGAAGTGTTCAGCTCCTTAAGGCGTTTTATACATTTCATGAACCTTTGATGCTACATAGGGAACATAACTTCGGAGTATTTTTGAGTTCCTTTAGGTATATTTTCGATCACTAGCGGCAGTACAATCTGTCTCTTTCAGAACGTTTCAGAACTCGTTACTAGCATTTTTACAGTGATAGATATATTTATTGTTCTTTATAAGAGTTTTAGTGGCTTTTGAGGTCTTTTGAGGGAGTTCATGGTCTTTTACTGACCTTTGTGGTCTTTTAACAGTTTTGTGCTGTTTTTACAGGATCGCAGGCTTCCATTATAGTTAGTTCGTTACAGAGCATCACCGTTCATTCTATACTTTCAAAGTTTTACCTAACCTAACCGCTACATTATGCTACTTTTATGTATTTTATTAGATATTTTATTATAGCTCTGACACCAACAGCGGATTTTATAGCCTTTGATGCTGCAGTACCTATAATTTTATAGCTCATCAGTTTTTTTTTTTTTTTGTTTTTTTTTTCTTTTGATGATTCTTTGATATCTTTTACCAGTTATTTAGCTTTATGTACATTTTTATCTGTAAGCTCTTAGTTTCAGCAGGTATAGTAGGCGCCTCGTCTTTATTGCCAGGGTTTGGGATCTGCACTAGAATTTGGTCATTCATTTTGGCAGAAATAGCGCCTTCCTTTGTTCTTCTTATTCTCATTCTTCCTTGATTAGGTGTCTCATAGGCGCACGAAGTTGACAGTTGAGCAAACTTCAATATTTGTTCTACAGACAAGCTTTAAGCATCCTTGTCTTATGCACTGTTCTTAACACTGTAATGCCCATACGCGTATGTGGATACCCCACCGTTAGCGATAACTCTCTTGTCATGTATGGAGATAGAGATATTTTAACTTCCACATATGTGACATTATGGGGATGACACTGAACCAGGTTCATGAGGGTTCCTATAATTCCCTTGCTTTTAAGACAGTCCACGTAGTTCTCAAAAGTGCTGTACTGTTTAATAGCACTATGTTTTATGGCTTTAATCTTCTTGATTACACCTCCATTGATATCGAGAACATACATCTTTGGTCTCAGTCCAACAAAACGATGAATGATTTCCCCATTAGCTTCATTTTTTAATTTTCACAGCACAATTTTGTTTTTCGTAGACTGATAGATATGTCTTGTAGGGTAATCAGTAATATGCATTTTCGTCTTTAAAATAATTGGTATTTTTTCATGTATTTCCAGGCTTGGTTGCATAAGAAATCACTTCACGTATTCCATTGTTGAAATTTTTCCAGCTTTGAAATTTTCTACTTGCTACAGTATGGGTTTCATGTTTGGATAGACCCTCTTCTTTCTGTTATTTTTTAGGAATTGATTGCAATTTTAGTGTCCAGCTGAATTTACTTCAGTACTTCAAGAAATCTATAGAGAACTGGGCTGCAGGAATTGACTTATTTTTGTGGAAACTTATTATTTGTTGTGGAAACTTTGGCAAGCGTTGGTAGTTCTCTGCTCGTTGCAACTTACGAGAACTCGTAGTTCTGCCCCCAGGAAAGGAGAAAAGAGTCAATTTTCGTCTATGTAAGTTTCCACTAATTAATAATCCAAAAACGTCTGTAGTTTTTCCGAGACAAGTATTACTGCCATAAAGTCCTCAGCAAAACAGTCACCAGCCATATCAGGATCCAGCATCGGCAAATCAAATAAGTGGTTCAGAAATTTTCCGATTTAATTTCTGAAATAGTAACCATGTGCATGTCCCAAATTTGGTATCTTTCGCCACCAGCTGCCGGCTAGTTAGACAGATTCCGCGGGAGGCTTGAGGGTTGTTACCTGCTAAGCTACCTGGGTACGGGAGGCTTCGGTGCTGCCCCACTACTTCCGTGCAGAAATAATCAAATATCTGTGCAAGCAGATTTGCTACATACAGAGTGGAGGATATAAAATCTGCTTTTCAAGTATTTATGAACAAAATATTTTGCAATGTGGCGTTGAAAATGAGTAATATTGAGGCCTGAAGAGTGTACGGTGACCGATGGGAAGATTTAGATGAAATTACATTAAAAGCATGCATTGCTATATCGGTTTCAGCGAAAGAATTGGTCGTGATGTAAACAATGCCTAAAATGTACCCTTCCACTTTCTCGCTCTGATTGGAGCAGTAACGGCACTGCTTTAGTAACCACGTGTTGCTAAGAGAGAAAAACCACGTGGAACCTGAAACATTCATCGCCTGCCTTCGACCCACCAATACTTCACGCGATAGTTTAAAACACGCTACTGATTAGATAACAATCGCGTATAGCACTCTGAATTAAAACATACTAAAAATATAAATTTAAAATCACTATAGAAAAGAAAGCTTTATCATACCTAATCTGAATTTGAAAGAGGTGGTATTCCTGCTAGATCGGAGTTTTGCTCTTCCCCTCTCCCTTTATCTTTGGTATATCCAGTGGCTGCTAATTAACCTAAAATTATAAATAAAACGAAGCTCCCGTGAATCAGAGATGTAAGCTTGTACAAATAACGAACGCACGCTCACGTGATTTAGTGTGACCAGTGGTAAACTCAAGTCTTAACGGCGATAGGCGTGGTTAACATCCCTGTTTTTAACCTTTCACTGCGCGCCCAATGTATGCTTAATGCAGATACACCTGTAAACTCTGCTGTAAGGTTAACAATCTCTTTGATAGCTAAAGTGGGATATTTCTCGCATAGTTTGCGGAACACATTGAGAATTATAGCTTTTTCACCACTCGTTAGAGGCTTCCCTCTGCAATGTTTAATAAACTGCACTTGTTCGGTCATAATGGTTTACACTCTCACCTTCCCGCTTCCAAAGTTGACCAACAGAAGACAGTCTGCGCACGTTCTTCGCTCATTTTCTAATTAAGTGCAATTAATTACTTTAGATTCATTTTGTTGCAGTTCTACATGGTACAGAAACGCGTTAAACATACCATTGTTACGTAATACAGAGAAGATCCAGTAGTTCTTGTTACTACTGAGCGAACTACTTTGTAGCCTATGTACCTTTTAAAACGCAGCATCAGCCAGTGAACGTACACTTTAATTCTATTTGTACACGTGCTTCTGTTTACATCGCGACCAATTCTTTCTGTGAAACCAATATAGCTGGTGCTTATAAATCATATGGTGAATCGACATGAAGCTTGTGGGGTCTAGAATCAAGTAGAGTCATTTTTCCTGCAACAATGTCACTAAAATGTTCTTTCGCATATCTCAAGTATTACGTTTTGATGACAAGTCTGACGATGGGTACGAAGAGCAAATGACAAACTAGCATCTAAGAGACTTATGGTATCAGTGGGTGGATGTACTTGCGAATTATATAATCCCGGATCAAACGTAGTGGGTTTCAGAGGTCGCTGAATATATTCCAAGTAAACCCACCAAATAAGCAATAAACATATGGACACTGTACGACACTGCATCTTCATATGTTCTAAAAGCACAAATCTGGCATGTAAGAAATACCAAGGTATGTGCGTTGTTATGCGAGTTAAGAAGACAGAATGTCACATGTGGCAATTATTTTTACATCCTGTATTTTGAGTTTAAGCAATTCTCAAAAGAAAAATTACGCGTTTGGGGACAATGAGAAAAACAGACAGAGTTACCTAATTTATCAAGCAAAGTAGAAGTTTCTCTGCCTATGTTTCGATCAATGCCTATGTTACATTACATAATAGTAATTTATCGTTAAGCAAGAAGTAAATGCAACTTAGTGACATATAAAATATTTTCTTAACACTAATCCTTAGGAGTTTCTTCATCGGGTCATTATGACACGAAGGATCAAGAGTGTGTACTATTTTTAAAGATTGCAGGTACGCACTACTGTTGTTGTTGTGTTTAACGCCCGCTTTTACTACTACGGCACCGCAGGCGATGACACTGATGATACGTGGAATGCAGATGGAGCACCGGTGGAATGAGATGGCGGGGGAAACCGGAGCACCCGGAGAAAACCCGCCCTGACGCCGCTTCGTCCACCACGAATACCACATGCGGGTCCGTACGCACTACCAGTGGATCCATCTGGACTCAAAGTTGGCTGCAAGTACGTTAATGGAAGATACGGAAATCGTTCTACCGTGAAAAGTAAACAAAACATCGGACTCGTTGCCTTCTCGCTTGCTGTTATTATCTGGACTGTGTTGAATGGGTCCAACCATTCATTGCGCTCTTCGCACACAGTCATTCAGAATTTTCGTTGTTATTTACATTGGTGTGAGAACAAATGAAGACATGAAGTTCACTAATCTATCAACAGAGTTTTGAAACAATCAATAAAAACTTCGTAACTTTTGTAAATGATGTGCCAATATTGTGATTTTTATAATACACGAACTTTAGCGTACTATATTTAATTATTCGGAAATTAATTTCTCGTTAGTGTTTTGTTATATTTTATCGTGAATTTGTCGGACTTGTGCAGTTACGAAGCTCATCAATCTGTATCGATGGATCGGAACGATTATAATATCAACTGGATAGAGGAATGAGCTCTTTGAAAGTGCAAGGAATGGTAAAGAATTTGTATACTATTAATATGTGTATAACTACATTTTATTTTTAATGTTAGGAGCAAAACAGGTATTACACTGAGTTAAATCCCACACCTCACTTCCTGATTTATCCCCATTAGGAATCTGCTCTTTCCCATATTCATCACACTGTTTCTGAAAATGATTGTTTTTCGGAAAGAACTGAACCAACTAGCTTTCGCAGATTTCAGGGGAATTTCTTTATCGCAAGCTTTCTTCAGCATAATTTCCGGAGACTTATCATAGACTGTTTAACATACTTTAATTACAGTTTACAGGGGTAAGCAGAAACGCACGGCATAATTTTTAGACTCGTTTAAGAGAGAAGTGTTTAGTAACTTTAACACTGAATCCAATAAAGACATCCAGGATACATACCTAGCCGGTCCGGTATGATATCTGTCTGTTCAGCTGAGGCGTAGAAACAAATGTTATATCACGATCAAGGACTAGGTATAAGATGGCATTTAGCAAAGTGAAGGAACCTATGCCAGGGGTTAAATAGCAAGAGAAGTGGGAAGTGACTACGTACAAGATTACTGAATACAGATCGAAACATTGTTATTGTTTCCTTTCATTAAGAATGCCTCTGTAGTTGTTGCGGTGTTATCAAGCGCAGCTACGCTGGGCGCATGATTCCTGTTGGACTTCCATAAACATACAAGTTCTTGGACTTGTATAGGAATGAAACTCACTAACTCAATAGCAAGTGAAAAAACTGTAACTTGTGACTTTTGAATGTCATATGATAGAGCTCAGTGAGACGATTGCAACGATATTTGTAATTCATATAGTGCCAAAAAGTGGACTTGCACTTGTGAAGGCCATGCCTTCAATTGCAAGGTGATCTGTACAAATGTTTCCGCTTTTTGAGTGGGAAAACAACATTAAAAAGGTAAGTTCCCATTTTAAAAAATTCAATTGCCCTAAAATGTCCATCGCGTCTTCCAAATAAAACATGACTAATGACATTTACTTCCCCCTTAATCTCAAGCAACTTTTATTGCAGACATTTATTTCTACAACGCTTACTTTTGGAGATATGACACAGCGTCAACTTAAATGGTCCATCCTACCTATGTACCCATGCAGTGTATAGTGATGACTTGCAAAGACATTTCAAAATTTCACATTAATTCACTTATTTTATATAGGTGCTGAGATTATATAGAAGGTAATAAAATTTGTAGTTTTAAGCTAATTCTTTCTGAACGTTTCCATTTAGAGTTGTTAAACGACAGATGGAGCAAAATAGGTTTTTCTCTAATGGCCGCGAAAAAAAGACATTCTCATAGAGGCAATGTAATAAGTTTATGATTTCGTAACAAGACTGCAACAAATGATACATTTTAAACAGAAGAGTGAAAAAAAAAAAAAAATACAGAAGATGAAAAGTTTATTCGTAACACCGTTTTCTATTATTTCACAGGGTAAAATCAAATTCCGGCTAATTCTCTTAATATGTTATTAAAATTCAATATGTCAAAGCATCGAAAAAACAATCACGAACGCGCCATGTCGCTACAATTACAGTCACAGCTTCAAGTTATAATTTGATTGCATTGGAGAGTTAACAAAATGCCGCTGAGCGCATTATCTAATTTAAAACATTTAATTAATATTGTTAGGCATAACCTCTCCAACACGCAGTGTTTGACCGCAGCCCTTGATATTCTCTGTTTACGTAATTAATATGCAACGCTGGTAAAACAAGGGCACTGAAGCATTATTGTAAAATCAAATTATAAAATCAGGTCGTTGTTATCAATGACCACGGCATACTTCATTAAGGTATTGTATTAGCACTGGTGGTTTGGACATACGCAGGTGGCTGTGGTACTAAAAAGGCCAAAAAAAACTTTCTTTCCAGTAAAATGAAGGAATAAAATTGGTAAGACTGTATCACAATCAACCATTAGCTTTATCGAAAACTATAAGAAATACGCAACACAGGTTTCCATTTCTCGATTAATCTTGTTAAATAAGTTGTGGAACACTTTGGCAAAGGGAGAAGGGAGGACAGGCGCGGAGACAGGCTTCGGCACTTCGACTTAAGATATCTTTCGCGCCTGTGCCCCGGGAGGGAGTGGTGAGGCGAGAGAAGACAGCTAGAGGTTCCCCGATAGCAGCCAGTACACCGGTCCCACCGGTTCGCGCAGAGCGCCGGTGTGTATACGGTCCGGAGCCCGGCTGCCGTGACAGGGGACGGAGACACTCAGAGTATTTCATCCCACCATGCTGCACCCGAACGTGCCTCGGTGTGAACACGATCCGGAGCCCGGCTGCCGTGACAGGGACGGAGTCACTCAGAGTATTTCATCCCACCATGCTGCACCCGAACGTACCTCGGTGTGGACACAATCCGGAGCCCAGCTGCCATGACAGGGGACGGAGACACTCAGAGCATTTCGTCCCACCATGCTGCACCCGAACGTACCTCAGTGTGGACACGATCCGGAGCCCAGCTGCCATGACAGGGGACGGAGACACTCAGAGCATTTCGTCCCACCATGCTGCACCCGAACGTACCTCAGTGTGGACACCATCCGGAGCCCGGCTGCCGTGACAGGGGACGGAGACACTCAGAGCATTTCGTCCCACCATGCTGCACTCGAACGTGCCTCAGTGTGGACACGATCCGGAGCCCAGCTGCCGTGACAGGGGACGGAGACACTCAGAGCATTTCGTCCCACCATGCTGCACTCGAACGTGCCTCGGTGTGGACACGATCCGGAGCCCGGCTGCCGTGACAGGGGACGGAGACAGAGCATTTCATCCCACCATACTGCACCCGAACGTGCCTCGGTGTGGACACGATCCGGAGCCCGGCTGCCGTGACAGGGGACGGAGACACTCAGAGCATTTCGTCCCACCATGCTGCACCCGAACGTACCTCAGTGTGGACACCATCCGGAGCCTGGCTGCCGTGACAGGGGACGGAGACACTCAGAGCATTTCGTCCCACCATGCTGCACTCGAACGTGCCTCAGTGTGGACACGATCCGGAGCCTGGCTGCCGTGACAGGGGACGGAGACACTCAGAGCATTCCGTCCCACCATGCTGCACTCGAACGTACCTCAGTGTGGACACAATCCGGAGCCCGGCTGCCGTGACAGGGGACGGAGTCACTCAGAGCATTTCGTCCCACCATGCTGCACCCGAACGTACTTCAGTGTGGACACAATCCGGAGCCCGGCTGCCGTGACAGGGGACGGAGTCACTCAGAGTATTTCGTCCCACCATGCTGCACCCGAACGTGCCTCGGTGTGGACACGATCCGGAGCCCGGCTGCCGTGACAGGGGACGGAGACACTCAGAGCATTTCGTCCCACCATGCTGCACTCGAACGTGCCTTGGTATGTACACGATCCGGAGCCCGGCTGCCGTGACAGGGGACGGAGTTACTCAGAGCATTCTGTCCCACCATGCTGCACCCGAACGTGCCTCGGTGTGTACACGATCCGGAGCCCGGCTGCCGTGACAGGGGACGGAGACACTCAGAGCATTTCGTCCCACCATGCTGCACCCGAACGTACCTCAGTGTGGACACGATCCGGAGCCCAGCTGCCATGACAGGGGACGGAGACACTCAGAGCATTTCGTCCCACCATGCTGCACCCGAACGTACCTCAGTGTGGACACCATCCGGAGCCCGGCTGCCGTGACAGGGGACGGAGACACTCAGAGCATTTCGTCCCACCATGCTGCACTCGAACGTGCCTCAGTGTGGACACGATCCGGAGCCCAGCTGCCGTGACAGGGGACGGAGACACTCAGAGCATTTCGTCCCACCATGCTGCACTCGAACGTGCCTCGGTGTGGACACGATCCGGAGCCCGGCTGCCGTGACAGGGGACGGAGACAGAGCATTTCATCCCACCATACTGCACCCGAACGTGCCTCGGTGTGGACACGATCCGGAGCCCGGCTGCCGTGACAGGGGACGGAGACACTCAGAGCATTTCGTCCCACCATGCTGCACCCGAACGTACCTCAGTGTGGACACCATCCGGAGCCTGGCTGCCGTGACAGGGGACGGAGACACTCAGAGCATTTCGTCCCACCATGCTGCACTCGAACGTGCCTCAGTGTGGACACGATCCGGAGCCTGGCTGCCGTGACAGGGGACGGAGACACTCAGAGCATTCCGTCCCACCATGCTGCACTTGAACGTACCTCAGTGTGGACACAATCCGGAGCCCGGCTGCCGTGACAGGGGACGGAGTCACTCAGAGCATTTCGTCCCACCATGCTGCACCCGAACGTACTTCAGTGTGGACACAATCCGGAGCCCGGCTGCCGTGACAGGGGACGGAGTCACTCAGAGTATTTCGTCCCACCATGCTGCACCCGAACGTGCCTCGGTGTGGACACGATCCGGAGCCCGGCTGCCGTGACAGGGGACGGAGACACTCAGAGCATTTCGTCCCACCATGCTGCACTCGAACGTGCCTTGGTATGTACACGATCCGGAGCCCGGCTGCCGTGACAGGGGACGGAGTTACTCAGAGCATTCTGTCCCACCATGCTGCACCCGAACGTGCCTCGGTGTGTACACGATCCGGAGCCCGGCTGCCGTGACAGGGGACGGAGACACTCAGAGCATTTCGTCCCACCATGCTGCACCCGAACGTACCTCAGTGTGGACACGATCCGGAGCCCAGCTGCCATGACAGGGGACGGAGACACTCAGAGCATTTCGTCCCACCATGCTGCACCCGAACGTACCTCAGTGTGGACACCATCCGGAGCCCGGCTGCCGTGACAGGGGACGGAGACACTCAGAGCATTTCGTCCCACCATGCTGCACTCGAACGTGCCTCAGTGTGGACACGATCCGGAGCCCAGCTGCCGTGACAGGGGACGGAGACACTCAGAGCATTTCGTCCCACCATGCTGCACTCGAACGTGCCTCGGTGTGGACACGATCCGGAGCCCGGCTGCCGTGACACTGGACGGAGACAGAGCATTTCATCCCACCATACTGCACCTGAACGTGCCTCGGTGTGGACACGATCCGGAGCCCGGCTGCCGTGACAGGGGACGGAGACACTCAGAGCATTTCGTCCCACCATGCTGCACCCGAACGTACCTCAGTGTGGACACCATCCGGAGCCTGGCTGCCGTGACAGGGGACGGAGACACTCAGAGCATTTCGTCCCACCATGCTGCACTCGAACGTGCCTCAGTGTGGACACGATCCGGAGCCTGGCTGCCGTGACAGGGGACGGAGACACTCAGAGCATTCCGTCCCACCATGCTGCACTCGAACGTACCTCAGTGTGGACACAATCCGGAGCCCGGCTGCCGTGACAGGGGACGGAGTCACTCAGAGCATTTCGTCCCACCATGCTGCACCCGAACGTACTTCAGTGTGGACACAATCCGGAGCCCGGCTGCCGTGACAGGGGACGGAGTCACTCAGAGTATTTCGTCCCACCATGCTGCACCCGAACGTGCCTCGGTGTGGACACGATCCGGAGCCCGGCTGCCGTGACAGGGGACGGAGACACTCAGAGCATTTCGTCCCACCATGCTGCACTCGAACGTGCCTTGGTATGTACACGATCCGGAGCCCGGCTGCCGTGACAGGGGACGGAGTTACTCAGAGCATTCTGTCCCACCATGCTGCACCCGAACGTGCCTCGGTGTGTACACGATCCGGAGCCCGGCTGCCGTGACAGGGGACGGAGACACTCAGAGCATTTCGTCCCACCATGCTGCACCCGAACGTGCCTTGGTGTGTACACGATCCGGAACCCGACTGCCGTGACAGGGGACGGAGACACTCAGAGCATTTCGTCCCACCATGCTGCACTCGAACGTGCCTTGGTGTGTACACGATCCGGATCCCGGCTGCCGTGACAGGGGACGGAGACACTCAGAGCATTTCGTCCCACCATGCTGCACCCGAACGTGCCTTGGTGTGTACACGATCCGGAGCCCGGCTGCCGTGACAGGGGACGGAGACACTCAGAGCATTTCGTCCCACCATGCTGCACCCGAACGTGCCTTGGTGTGTACACGATCCGGAGCCCGGCTGCCGTGACAGGGGACGGAGACACTCAGAGCATTTCGTCCCACCATGCTGCACCCGAATGTGCCTTGGTGTGTACACGATCCGGAGCCCGGATGCCGTGACAGGGGACGGAGTTACTCAGAGCATTTCGTCCCACCATGCTGCACCCGAATGTGCCTTGGTGTGTACACGATCCGGAGCCCGGCTGCCGTGACAGGGGACGGAGACACTCAGAGCGTTTCATCCCACCATGCTGCACTCGAACGTGCCTTGGTGTGTACACGATCCGGAGCCCGGCTGCCGTGACCAGGGACGGAGACACTCTGAGCATTTCGTCCCACCATGTTGCACCCGAACGTCCGCTGACACTTTCTACCCTGAAATAGACGAAACGGATGAAATGATGAATTAAATTATTAGTGAAGTGAAATAGGAGAGGAAATTCGGGTGATGAAAGTGACCTACTCAGCAATCCTCTGGCGACCCGGGAAAACGCCCAAAAATCCCTTGGGTCGGTCATGGTAATCGAAGCTACCACCTCCCGAATGCGAGCTTCACACGTTACCGCGGAGCCAGGTCGCTCGGTTTGGTAGATAGAAGTCAATGTATACTGTAAAATGACTCTTTAATTAAGTGATATAGGTAAAACAATTTATTTAAGCTTCTTTTGAGTAATTGAAGTTAAGGTTAATTATTACTTATTTATGCCAACAAGCTTACTGCTGGTGTTTTTAAACACACAAGCCGTGTGTGGGCAATGTTGCGGTTGCTCTACTCGTACTTTTTCCCGGTTAACAACAAGGGAATCTCATATCAGAGATAAATACCCCAAGGGCTTCTGATAAGCGGAAGATCCGTGGTTCAAGTCCCGGCTATGACATTGAATTGTTCAGTTTGTGATTCAACCTCTTACAGGTTAATTTTTACGAGTGGCTAGGGCCACAGAGTTTAATGTTCGAATGTTCACATCGGAGAAAATGTTGAAAGTTTTATTGCACATAAGAACACGTGTTTTTTATGTTTTATGTAAATAAATATTTTTGGATATTCACATAAATTATAAAAAAATCGCATAGAAAATACCTGTTTTTAAATTTTTTCATATATTTACATAAAGTCACATTAAAGCAGCAACAAAATAATTTGTAACAGCTCGCTATCACTCTTCTTTAATGCTGAATGATATAGGCCACACGTTGCAATTTGTTACTCATTGTTGAAACTAGTGATATGTCAATAATAGTATAGTTTCAGTTTGAAGGAAATGTAAACATGTTCCTTTCTTAAACCACATGAAGCCGCAAAATAAGAGCGCAGCACTCCCCCGTCGCCATGTTAACACAGTATACAGTCTTTCGTGCCATCCCAACGCACACTATTCTTCGACAGTGAGAGAGAGACACAGAATTATATTGTTGTTGTTATTATTATCATTATTATTAATTTTATTGCTATTACTATTTTAAATATTTTAACATCATCATTAAGCTTATTATCAAAATGATTATTATTACTGTTATTGTTATTTTGTAGCAAAATGCATGGCATACGTACAAAGCTCACCTCAACCAACAATGGTTTTTGCCCGTAGTGTTGAATAGTGGACAAGGGTGACACCCCTGACTTTGCTGAAAGTGTTCTTTGAAGCGATGAGTACTAGTTCAACAACTATGCTACTTGAATTGACACAACATGCACTACTGGGCCCCTCACAACCCTCACTGGATTCCAGAAATGTTGGTGTGAATTCTTGATATCAATATTATCGAATTTGTCTTTCTCCCAGCTAGACCATTGGTACCTGGAATTTTCTCGATGATGTTTGATTCCGACTTGTGTGAAAACACTTCCCAGCAAGATAGTGCACCACCGTGTTATTATCTACCTGCAAAGATCCATTTCAACTAGTTGTGCCTGGTCGCTGAATCGGCCTAGGTGTCATATCAAGAATATTGCGTTTAAAACAGATCGCCTCAATGTAGAGGTCTTGGGTCAAAGGATCATTGAAGCATGGACCTCTGTCACACCGTCAGCTCTCAGAAACGTCCATATGTATCTATACATATACAAGAGGACGGTTAGAACACTGTATCAATCAACAAAACATCATTTTGGACGCACCCCTATGGTGTCTGCCTCACGTCCAAGAGGTCGCTAGTTCGAATCTCCCTTATCCTTATCTGGATAAGGTTTTTTTTTTTTTTTTTTTTTTTTTCCGAGGTTATCCCTTATTCTAAGAAGACGACAGTCGGGTAGCTTAAAGCTCTATGAACCTCGGTCTAATTTATAGCATCATTTCACCCATTTCATTCATTTATTCATTCATTCATTTATTCATTTTCATTTACTATCCAATATGACACTGTTGGAGGACGTTAACAAAAAACTATTTTCAACACCTGCTCTATGAATGAAGTCAGCATATTAGTAGCGTTTGATGATGATAATAATTACGATGAAAATAATATCGTAATATTAAACCATAACACCCACAAAAACATTAATATTGATCTAATAATGATGATAATAACAATAGTGATGATAAGCGTAATGATGGTGATAAACATCCTAATAAAAATAATAATATAACATAACAGTAACAACTACAAACAAAAATAATAATAATAATAATAATAATAATAATAATAATAATAATAATAATAATAATAATAATAATAATAATAATAATAATAATAATAATAATAATAATAATAAATAATAATAATAAATAATAATAAATAATAATAATAATAATAATAATAATAATAATAATAATAATAATAATAATAATAATAATAATAATATTAATAATAATAATAATAGCAATAACAATAACAATAACAATAATAATCCGTAATGTTAGACTTTAGCACCATATGCAGGAGTGAGTTTATTCCCTGTAATTAAAGTGAGGCCTTTTCGGTTGTTTATACTGTTATTGTTTATTATCATGCACACGCTAGTTCAACTGCCTCACACCTCACGTCTTCGCTGCAAGTCAGAGCACGCTACTGCTCTCTCTACGTCTAAAATCGCGCCCTGGAGTTCGGTAACTGTTTTAATGCACGAAGGATTATCCACTTACGCCGATGCCGGATGAAGTGTGCCACCTGGTATATGTATATATGTGTGTGTTTGTGTGTGTGTGTCTGTGTGTAAGTTGCCATTTATTCATTTTAAATTTGCTAACATGTTCTTTCACACCGACTTTTGAATATCATTTAGAAATACACATATTCAAAATGTTTTACATCCACTCGGTATAAAACATATATGTAGTGGCATGGAACTGGTGCTCGTGTTTTAGAAAACTTTACTACAGATGTTGAGATCTATATGTTACAAAGAAGAAAATATATCATCTGTAACTTTCTATGGTAAATAATGTACATATACTTGTAAACAAATAAGTGCATCATTTCATTATAATTCCAACATAAATAACTATAAAATTAGGGATAAGTCCACGATACTTAAAATAGCTCAACACTCACGATACTTGCATGGTACGGACATTGAACGATACTTATTTTAAAATCACAGTATATTATTGACGCAAGTGGAACATTTTAAAGTGGTACTATAATGACCACGTAAACAGTAGAGACGAAGACCCTTCCTTCAATCCCTGCTTATTCAGTACAAAGTGCAAGTTAAACAAGAACCGGACTAAGTACAGGTTGAGCTGAATTTTCTAGGAAGTTTTTCTTGTCTGGAGAAAACTAGATATGTCAACGCAGGTAAACAGACAACTTCTTCCTGCATCCAAAAATGATCAGGTTTTTTTCTTTTTTCTATGTAGCGACAGTCGTGTAATACTGATATACTCGTAAATATTGATCAGTTGACAAACTTGTCTTTATTTTATTTTAGATGGCACCTGCTCCAAAGCAGTGAAATTGCCAGGAATGTAGCACTTGTATAGTGACATTATGTAAGAAAATAATCGTGTGTGAGACTCACGGCCAGTTAACAGTTCCCAAGAAGAAATCACTGCATATCCCAATGACGATTTGTCACCTCCTAATTCTAGTGCACTGGATTATTGGAAGACAAATTCAAAATTTCCAGGACTAAAAAAAATTAGCTGCTAAACATCTGTGTATTCCACCTGCATCAGTTTTCTCTGAAAGACTATTTAGCAAAGCAGGACTCATATGTGACAGAAAAAGAAGTAGAATTGACCCCGAAAGAGTGACAATGCTAGTAGTTTTGAACATGAACTTATAAAAGCACAGTGTTTCAAAAACGCATTTGCTTTTAGATGTCTAATGTAGAGTTTAAAAATAAGTGCACTGACGGCTTAAAATGTTTTATCATTAAATATGTGCACTTAATAAATTTCATTGGCATTACACAGTTCTCCCAAAACTCTATTTTGTATTGAAACTAGAAGCAGAAATAATGGTATCGAGTATCGAAGCATCAGGTATGGTGGAAAATAGCATGTATCGATATCGAGTATCCAGAAAAACAGGTATCGACACATCCCTGTATGAAGTAATTTTAAACAAGTTTTAATACATTTTAACAATTATATTACGCTTCCTGGCATAAGTTCATCTATACACCAGGTGGTTCACCTGTCCCTTATTATTTTTTGGAGATAGGCAACACTTCATACTCGGAAGGCAACAAGGTCGAAATTACCATGCTTGTTGAACATTAGGTAGCCATGCAAACCTAGCCTGCTCTTCATGGGAAAATAGACTTTAGACCTTAGCATGAAGAGCAGGCTAGATTTGCATGGCTACCAAATGGTCGACAAGCATAGTAATTCCGATTGGATTTCTTCCCAACAATTGAGTTACCATAATACGTATTTTCGTGCTTAGAAAAAGATATTGTTTTGGTATTTTAGCACACACACACACACACACACACACACACACACACACACACACACACACACACACAAACACACACACACATCTACACCTACATATCTGCTGGTTTTAGAAATTTAGATTCCTCGTCTCATATTGGGAACGTTTGGGAACATGTGACAACACAGTAGTCCACGTTTCTGGAACTTACATGACCTATAACTACTCCCAAGGCATTTTTAATATGTAATTTTCTAACTCATTGGGTTTGCAACGAAACACTCGAGAAATATCAGGACGATCGCAGATTTTACATTTGCATCAACTTCTGGCTAATTGGGACTGCACGTCCTTATCATAAATTTAACTGTCGTACAGTTATCGTTGCATCCTTACTCCTCAAAATCACATAAGAACCGAGTGAGATTGCTCCGCGGTAAGGTGTGGGGCTCGCATCCCGAAGGTCATAGATTTGATTCCCGTGGCCGGCTCGCTAGGGGAACACTGGAAAGAATGATTGCATTCCCCGAATTTCCCGTCCCTCCATTTCACATCTCATTTCACTTTATTCTTCGTCTGCTTGGTTGTTTCTAAGTTGTAAGTGTCGGTGGGAGTTTCGGCGCAAATAGCAGATGCTTGCGCTCTCCTCGTTCGCCGGATCGTGGTGTTCTCGGAGTCCCGGGCCTCCCAGGGGACCTAGAGCGCGCAGGAGGAAGAGGAGCCCGATTACGAGACGCACCGGGGAGTTCTACTCTGTATTTATTAGGGAACCTGCCCTCTGCTGTCGTTCTTTCTTACTTCAGTTCTCCCTCCCGAGTTATGCTCCGTCAGGAGCAGATTCACAAAAAATCTACAGATCGAAAAAATGTCTCAAGTGCCAATCCCTAAATGCTTCGGCAACGTCACCAACATGCCTATATTAGTACTCAGACTGGTTTCAAAATATCTAAAACCGCTGTAAAATACCTACAAAATATCACAGATACCTAACTGTCTCAGCTAAGTCTACAGAAGGTGAAGACGAGATCAGGTTATATCATAAGAGGATAGAATAGATGACTAGAACAGGTGGCTTAACAAGTGCTAGGTTTAGATACATTGTTATAGAAAGTTGTGATGTTTTACATCATAATATGCACGTCGTATACCGGATACGTTGAATGACATACGCCTATAATGAACCTACATATACACCCACTGCTATACTGCTTAGAAATTGTATACACAAATTTGGCTGTGCTCGAATACCCCTAAGTAACTTTACGAGTATATATTTATGAATCAGAAGTGGAATAACTATACGGACTGAACAGACTAACAAGATTGCTGATTTCGTTTCTCACGAAAGCCTTAACGTAAAAGAAAGCCATTATATAATAATTATTTGTGTAACTGGTGTATAATCTGATTGATCATGGCACGAGTATACAATGTTGAACGCGGAAGCGAAAGCGCACGTGCTAAGTTTTACGAGTTTCACAATGAAAAGATTGTACACTGTTGCATGCAACGTTTTATGCAATTCTAGCATTAAAACATGTAAAAATAACCAATAAATTTTCAAAATGTAAAATGATAATGTATCAGGGACCAGAGATGTATGAGGCAATATGGTTACTAATCACATGTTTCATTTGTTTCAACACGTGTGGAAGAAAATGGAACGAAGCCAAGACTGCTGGAAGTTTATTAATTCCAGAAAAATCAAAATATGTTTATGGACAAGTATACGAAAAGTTTTGTGGATAGCGAAACGAAAAATGCATTAGTTTTACTATAGTGTGTGAGGTTTAAGTTGAAACATGGGAACATGGAAAGTACAAATATCCCACAGGGCAGCTGGTAACCCTTCGTTGCCTAATCTCAAATCCTTTCCTGTTAAAACTCACTATTGAAATTTTGGATTGCAAAGGTTGCAAAGGTGTTTCCCAATATCCGCTTGTACCAATACGAAAACCAGCGAAGCAAGGAGGGGTATTTTCCATATTTCTGTAAAAACTTTTCCACATTTCAAAAGTATAACTTATTCTGGGAGAGTAGGCAGTGAAGGTTGACTGTGAGTGTTTCTCAGCACTTGGACCGTCATTGGCGCACCACACCTCCTAGCACCGTCAGTTAGCAGTACATGGCCGTGTTTCAAGTATAATGGAACTACATTACTGGCCTTTTCAAGTTTTCTTACAGGCACATTTCAGAACATTATGTTGTGGTGGTGATGTCATTGCTGTCTTGTTGCCTGAGTAATTACGTCATTCATTTTCTGGCTCTGGTGCCAGAAGTAGGATAATTTTGCACGATTTAGCCCTCATAATAAGCCACTTTAACGCTAGGATTTCATGAAATGTTTTAAAATAGCTCATACTTATTAACTTGATTATTTCTTATGCATAAGTTCCTTTGAGGTGAAATGATACGCAGAAAATTTTAGCTCAGGCAGATTTAGTATTAATTTTGAAGTTAAAAAACTTACTGAAGAAAATTGTTTGTTGAGATTAAAACACTTCAATCTCTTGCCGAACTGCAAGAAAGGTATATTTTAAGATTCAGATACTTCGTTGCCTCACCAATAATCTGCGTTAATCTAAGGAGAATGAATCCTTGAAGAACAAATGCAATACCCTTGTATGTTTTCTGTATGTGGACAAACAGAAAAGATCTTGCTACCAATGAAACGACCATATCCAAGATGGCTTAAGCTGGTATCTGTGCCTCATACGAGGTAGAACAGAGCTTGAAATCCCACCGTCTGACCAATCTGGCTCAGTAACGTTTTTCCACAATCGCGAGGTAAAATCATGGGTTGGATATTTCAGGGCTCACAGTAAAATTCTAGATACTGATTAGAACAAATGGAAGTAAACTCGCCAAAGCTTCTCCATCATACATGGAATTACGATTTGCACCTTACGCAATTTATGAGCTCTTGGGACTGGTGGAATAGGCTCCTTAATCTCAAGATTTAAATACAGTAGATTGTGCCTGAAATTCAGAGGGTGTAACAGGGAAATTGCGGTGAGTATTACAAGAGTGTCGTGAATCGATGCCAATTTTTTCTGAGGGAAATGGGTAAAGGCATACAATAATTGAGTTTTGTCTGTCGTGGAACTTATACTGCAAACACGTTGAAGTTCAGTCCGTTGTGTGGGGAATTTACGTAATCCTACATAAAGTGTTATAGAAATGCTTCTAAAACCATCTATTAGCAAATTGTGGATCAAAATCAGAAAGGTAATACGTAATCAAGGCAATTCGCTGGTACGTAATGAACATGTACCTTTACAAAAATATCTATCACGGTATCACCAAGCACTATCACCTAAATTGAAATTTTGCGTGTATGTGTGTGCTTGTGTGTACGTGTATTTGTGTGTATGTGTGTGTTTGTGTGTATGTGTGTGTGTAGGAACGGAGGGGGACACACGGCGACTCCGACAAGGATCTTTTGCGGGCTACTACCTCCCAGGAAGAAGGTATGAGGCGAAGTGAGACCGTAGGCTGGTCAGATAACAGAGACAGCGAAGCCCAGAGACGCACAGAAGTCGCTAACAGTTACAGATAGACACTTTGCGCACAACTGAAGTGTTTTCCCCAACCAAGGAGAGGACGACAAGGTGACCCTAACGCCCGGCCGGCAACTTCCAAGAGGGGCCAGGGAAGCGTGTCCATAGTACAAGCATCTGTCCGCATCCGCCGGAACTTACCGTGCTGCCAACCAAACCTGAAAGATAGCAAGGAAGGGAAATGAAAAATGAAGGAAAGGAATCCATAGAGTAGATCAGCCACCCCAGCATTCGCCTAGTGACAAGGGGAAACCACGGAAAAGCCCAAGTCAGAGTGGTCGGTCGACGGGGATCAAACCCGGGACCTCCCAAGCACGAGTCGCACACATTACCGCGGCGCCACCTCGCTCGGTCGTCTTCCAGGTGTGTAACCTTTAACCACTACGCCCGTGTAATATTACTTGAACTATTTCTTTTATCATTAAAATCCGAATGCTTGAGAGTGAACACATCAGTGATTTATTTATATTGGCTTAAGCCACCTCCTTGGTTATCATATGCATAGAATATCTCGCAGTCAACTCAAATTAACACCTATCATTCTTGTATTCCCTATACTAGGATTATTCACCACGAGTTTTCCTTCCCAACCGAGCGAGATGGCTCCGCGGTAACGTGTGAGGCTCTCATTCGGGAGGTCGTGGGTTCGATTTCCGTGACCGACATACCTGACCGATGCAGTTTTGGGGGGTTCTCCCGCGTCGCCAGGCGAATGCTGGCTAGGTTACTTTCATCCCGCGCATTTTCTCTTCCTCCATTCACTTCGCTAATCATTTAATTCATCATTTCGTCCGTTTGGTCTATTTCAGGGTACAAAGTGTCAGCGGGCCTTCGGGTGCAGCATGCTGGAACGGAATACTCTGAGAAACTCCTTCCCCTGTCGTGGGACCCGGGCTCCGGTTCGTGTCCACACCGAGGCACGTTCGGGTGCAGCGTGGTGGGACGGAATGCTCTGACTCGTCCCCTGTCACGGCAGCCGGGCTCCGGATCGTACACACACCGAGGCACATTCGGGTTCAGCATGGTGGGAGGAATGCTCTGAGTAACTCCGTCCCCTTTAACGGCAGCCGGGCTCCGGATAGTGTACATATCGAGGCACGTTCGGGTGCAGCATGGTGGGACGGAATACTCTGAGTAACTCCGTCCTTTGTCACTGCTGCCGGGCTCCGGATCGTGGACACACCGAGGCACGTTGGTGTGCATCATGATAGGACGGAATACCCTGAGTATCTCCAACCCCTGTCACCGCAGCCGGGCGCCGGATCGTGTCCACATCGAGGCACGTTCGAGTGCAGCGTGGTGGGACACAATGCTTTGAGTAACTCCGTCCCCTGTTATGGCAGCCGGGCTCCGGATCGTGTCCACGCAGAGGCCCTTGAGCCATGGAGGGGTCCTTATAGGCGGCGCTCTGGGTGAACCTGTGGTGTCATTGGAGTTTATAACTGGGACACTGCCCTCTCCTGTACCTGCACTCCTGTTTGGCCACCCTCAGTGTCCTCTCACCTCACCCCTCCCTCCCGAGGGTGTCCTTTTGGTTCACAGGCTCAAAAGATCTGAGGTCGTAGTGCAGAAGTCCTCCCCGTGTTACACCTGAGTTATGTCTCCACGTGCACGGGTCATCCTTATTCAGGGTTCGCGTGACAATATTTACGCCCATTAATGATCGACTCTATCTGTCACATTAAATGACTATGTTGACTTTTAACCAGTGCAATGGTATCATCTCAACCTAAAATTTAAATTCGATATTAATCTTACTCGATATTTTATAAATATTAGTATGCATTAAACTGTTGCTGTTGGACTCGGGGTCGTAATTTTGCTTGCTGTCTTTTCAGTGAGAGTGTCAGTTCAGCATGAAATCGGTTTTGGGTTGCTTTTATCTCTTTTCTTTTCTTTTCCTCTTTCTTTTTAAGAAATCCGCATAAGAAATCAACTATTAACAACTGAGCGAAATTAGTGCAGGCAAATAATCTGAGCATATCATAAACCTTCAATTTGATTTTGCTACATTACACTGAGAGAAAAGTTCAAAATTCTCGAAATTAGTTATTTGTACACCTAGGATAAGCATGAGGGAATGGGTTAACAGGAACGCAATCTCCACTTAGCCCATCACCAAATTCAGGCCACCTCTGTTTTCTGGTTCTGTTTGTTTATGGATGCACACGTCTTTACAAAGTTAATTGCAAGACGTGCAGTGGCGGAACCGAATATAAATAATATGTATTGGTTTTCTGGTTACGTGATTGTGATTACCCTACGTACATTTTCTTTTGGCATAGCAAACAGAAAGCTTTATTTTTACTAGGAACACAAAACTGTTTATTATCCCATTCGACTTCGAAGTATATTTTTACCTTGTTATGCGACATGATTCCACCACTGACACATTTGGAGGGACTACCAGTTCTCGAGGCAGATAGATAACAGCAGGGACGTCATCTGATAGTTAACAGATGTGCAGCAGCGCGGATGGAGTTAAATTTACGATGTAGGAGAAATGACACATTGTGTCAGTTAACAATATATGAGAAGTTATGTAGATCCATATTTTTCTCAAGATATATTTAAATTTTTTTTTAGAAATCATTAAAATTAGTATCCCTCCTATAAACTAGAATTTTATTTTAGCTTTATATATCTTTTTTACACTATCAGATTTGTGTTACGCTCGAAAAACCTTTATTACATTGATAAGTTGCGTAAAACTCTAGGAAATCTAATGCAACAACCAGAGTGAAGGGCAGTCCGTTACCTGCATATTAATAACCAAAGGTTCATTCTTTCTTATAAATTATATTACATATATACTTCTTATAAGAGTAATTTTAAGAATAGGATACATTGATGTACCATATTGCTTCATGCGCTGTTAATCTATTGAGTTGAAGCTTGGGCCTCTTGCATCTGATGCCACTGTACTGTGGTAAAAGGGTAACCAATAATGATACAGAATAGCGCTACACTTAAAGTAATACCTTACTAACTTGCATAATACATTCATCCTGGCATGAACTAATGAAGGTGTGTTTCAGCTGTATGAACATAAAGGGATCTATTAGACTCACAGTTACCACATAGAAGAGTCTGTTGTTTTCAGCTGTTATAAATCTTAATAAAGAAAAAAAAATAATAAAGAAAAACTCTATTAAAACATAATGACAAATATATCATAACCTAAGATAATCTATGACACCACAAATCATAATTTTGTATTAAACTACTTAAGTAAAATTAAAATCAATTTAATACAAAATCTCTTTTCAAAGCTTGACTGCCTATCATCCATTGTCCATTGTATTGAGGATAAATTTTATCATAATGACCACCAAATCATCGACATATCTATCCTTTTCAGGTGTAACCACTGCCCTGTATGCATTACAGCAGAGCAGTTAAAAATCGCCTTTAAACCAATAGTGTAAACTGTGTATGCGATGTAGTGGTCAATGCTGACTACTCACTCAAGAGGTGCTCCACTCGAATCACGATCGGAGTGGGATTTTTCTAAGCCCTCTCTAGTATCTGGAAATGAACGGGAATATATTTGGATGTTTACACAGATGAATAAATTTCATGTTTCAATACATATAAACGTGAGCATCAAAATACTTCAATTTGGACTCCTAACAGCAAGGAATGTCTTACTTAACAAGCAGCAAATTAAATTAGATTAAATTACATTAGATTAGATCGCTTTACATCAGCGATGTCCAACCTTTGCGAAAGAGGGGAATGTGCATTTACCTCTTTCGGCTATACGCGGACTTTGCCTCTCTTTAACCTCCAGCCGTGCTTCGTATTGCAGTGGCGGGTTGGTTACGTATACAGGATGGAGGGGAAGTCATTACATTAATTTAAACCAGTGATAGATTTCGGTATTTGGAACACAATTTGTATCTTATGTTTTTGTCTCTGACTATTTCCTACGGAGATATTTTAGTTTTATTGAAAGCAAGCTGGCAACACTGTAGGTTTCACTTTCACTAGGTCAGTACATACACAAACATGTGTCACGGAGCCGCGCGGCTCATGAGTGTAAACATAAAGACATACCATGCCGTGTCAGCTACGTCGTACTAAATCGTACATCTGAATTCTCCACTAACGCATACTGTAACCTAAACTCACAATCTAAGGATATTGTTTATCATTTCCTTCAACTTCAAACTTACATCGTTTCGTAGTTGATACTGCTATAATTTTATAGACCAAACCATCTCTGTGACTTATAAACACAAAGGTACATTTGCAGGCTCTTACAAAGTGTACCAAATGATAGTTTTAAGGTGACAGCAAAAGAATAAGCAATGAACCAAATGGTTCACTCATTTCACAGGTAATGTTCAAAATGTCCACCATTTCCGTATCTGCAAGTCTCACACCTTTTTAACCAATTACGTCGCACTCTAACAAAAACACCCTAATTGTTGCGTATTTCTTCCGCAGTCAGATAAATGCATTTTCTCAAAGATTCGAGGGCAGTAGTTCCTGTTTTATAGATCCTACTTTTCACATCTCCCCAGAAGAAAAAACCCAGAGGATTCATAGCGGGTGGAAGGGAAGTCATTACATTAACTCAACCAGTGGTAGATCTCGGTATTTGGAGCACATTTTGTATCTTACGCTTCTGTTTCTGACCATTTCCTACGGAGATCATTTTGTCGAAAACGAACTGGCGATAGTACCGATTGTCACTTTCACTGGTTCAGAACATAAGCAAACACCACTGCTACCGCGCGTCTCCTTCTATGTTTACCGTATGAACGTAGGCAATCACAACCGTTAACTGCCAAAACATTAGGAGTATTCCTTCACGACCTTTAAGTGATTAATTATTTCGAAACGCTGTGTGATGTCCCATAATTACTACCGAAACTATGTCAGAAATAAGCTACTCTATGAATCTTAGAAGTAACAAACTACTATCTTCGTACATTCTTGTGGAATTATGCACCCAGTTTGGAACAAAAATCATTTATTTTTTCAAAATCGGCTGATCAAAGAACAAAATGTCATACGACTTTTTGTTTGTAATGCTTCTATGAAGCACATATTAGAAGGAATGTAATTACTTCCCTTCCATCCTGTATGTACGTTCCGTTTGGTTTACGAAAGCACTTTCAAATCTTATGCACTACAAATATGTTCATTAGTGACTTCTGAGGTACTGCTTACGTTTAAGAAGTCCATCAATATTTGGCGACAAGGTCGAAGTGCATAGCCTTAGAAGATACACCAAGTGATCGTCGCGTAACCTATTACAATACAGACTCTTAGTATAGTTCCATTTGGAGAAACTCTGTTCACAAATATATGTAGAGCTATACTCGCTCTTATACACTATTTTTTGCAAATGCTTATTTCTCTTCGTACTACATTTCTATCGACTTTTCAAAAGTAATTTTTTAGAAAGCAACTTATTGCTAATTTTCTTGTAGGTGCAAGAGAAATATGGGAATACAGTAAGGTATAAGCAACAGTGAAATGTTTTAAGACCTGGTTGCTATGCGATGCCTTTGAAATCCCGTTCTCTTTGGAAGGCCAAGAGATTAAATAAACGAATAACATATTCCTATTTGAAAAAGCATGAGTATTGGTAAATTCAAGCAAATAAGAAATAATACATCGGAAATGGTTCACTCAAAAGAAAATGGAAATATTTGACATAAATTGTGTGTTTTAACGAGATCCACATTTTTTATTTAGTAAGTTTCTGTCCCTTTATGTTCACCATTTATGCAAAAATCATCACAAATAAAGAGGTCTTCCGCAGACATTCCCAGAAAATTGAAAGTATGACCTATAAAGGACCATGTCCATCACTGGATACTGACTGTCTGTGCCTCCGACTGAGGAGTGGGTGAGAAACGGCCGCTCTACTTAGGTTCAGGTTGGACAACCCTGGTTTAGATTGTCGGCGCCGGTGGCTCAGATGGCTAAGCGCTGGCTTCTTGGTCGCGGATTCAAATCCGGCTCAGACAGAGAAGACATACATAGTTACATAGAAATATACATGCACAAAGTGTACAAAATTGCAAACTCTCTTGATAAACTGTATAACTACAAAAAAACATTTCCAGGACCTACATCACAAATGAAACAAAAATCACCATGCTTGTCTTTTACAGCGTGTGTCATTGCACGATATTTATGTCCTTACTAGTACTCAAAGAGGTCATAAAATACACATTTACAATACATAAATAAACATATTAGTTGAATTTCTTTTGGTATACCTCTCAAGGTTGATGTATATTATTTCCGTTTGCTCCACGTTTAGAAGCTAATTTGGGACGCTTTTGCACCAAGCTTGATGTTATTTTGAGACGCTAGTGTTTGTTCCTATTTATCTTGAAGTAAAATATTCCTGAAGTTTAGATATTCCGTAGATGTTTGTTCACAATTTTACCTTCCGGCGACCTTTACCTTGGTGTACCGTCAGTCATGACATGAGAACTCGTCCTTCTCTCCAGGGGATGAGATACAATGCTTTAACATTACATGCCAACTTGGGCCTTCTGATCTTCTTGCTTCCTGATGTCAAGTTTTGCACCACACTAAGGAAACCAATTTATTCCGATCACATGCTCAAGTACGTATCTGAGGCATCAGCATTGTTCTTATTGTTTCTACATTTATACTTCTCTGCATTTAAATAATGTTACCTCCAACGTAATGTCATATCGGACGGTGAGTGAATGAAATGTATGAAATGATGCTCAAATGAGCCCGAGGTCCATGGAGCTTTAAGTGTTACCCAACATTCGTCTTCTCAGGATAAGGGAAAACCTCGGAAAGAAACCTTACCCGGATAACTCACTCTAAGCGAGATTCGAACTCGCGACCTCTTGAGGCAGACACGCTAACCATCACGCTACCAAGGCGGGCGTAGTCCATTATAATTTACTTTTTGAAAATATTGCAAATTAAACGCACACCTTAGCCTTCGACTTTGGCAGCACAGCTTTAGAACAAAAACATTGATAAATAGACAATTTACATACGTAATATATTCTTAGGGGAGCAATTCGTTTTAAAATACATGTCTCAATGCATAGTTAACAAAGGAATTTAGCATTACGTCAAATTGAACCATAAATCGGGATCATTGCATGTCGCTGTAGAATCAACACCAGACAAATAGTCATAAGTATGCCACGAGTGATTGTCAATTTATCTAGAGAATTTTACTGTCGCGAGTAGCATTTATTAAGACTGTTTCACGAATTAAGGGATTATATATCCTATGAAATGTTATTTAAATGATGTACTGTAATTACTAACCTGTTAAAAGAAGCATGAAGCAAGTATACATACATCAGCGTCCATTGCCACGGCCTTCTTGGATCTCATATTGATGCTCCAAATTGTTAAGATGTTGGTACTGTCAGAAGTTGGAGTATCCCCTGCTAATTTATTATTTCGTACAATACTCAATTTTTCAAACTGATTTCAAACATAGGATTAAATATATCACCGAAGTGAGAGTCAGCCATATTTGACATTTGAGTAGTGGCTCAATTGCGTCAAATTACGTCATAATGAATGTGAACTTGCATAATGAACTACTCGGTGGCATTCCTATATACGAGTATCTAACAGTAAAATCACATCGTTTGGCTTGTTTAGCTCATAAGTCACTGTAATTTCATAGTATTTACACATCCTTAATAAGTGTCTAAACATTATTTATACACATCCATATATTATACATTATGGAACACAGCAGAACTATTCTCTAACCAGGCTGTTTTCTAATTTAAATATTGCGCCAAATGACAAAACTCCAGTACGGTTACTTTTCTATCACTTTATATCTCCTAAAATTTCACCAAAAATAAAGAGTCTCCTTCTCGTTGTTAACACAGTCTGCAGTCCTTCGGGCTATCACTACTCACAATTTTTACCTCTCATAACCTTGCTCAGTCCTTTTAGCGTCTTTCTTCGCTTTCTCCGTGTTCTCATGCACTAATTACGACGGTGTAATCACTCGCGAGGCTCGTTGAATCATCTTACGACGTACCAACACTACGACACACACGCACAGCAGTCTCACACTCACTGATACACTGGCCAACTCATGTCCCTAACTCTAACGAACTGTAAATTCACTCACTGCTGCCTTTTTTCCCCTCCTCCTTAAACAGTGCGAACCATGTCACACGGACCTTTCTCGAGTTTCACACGGACGCACTGGCAATCATGCAACCAAATCTTTCTCGAAGGCGCTAGAAAAACCCCTTTTGATTCTACCGCTTCAATTGTTAGTTACGTACACACATCAGTTACGCGAGACAGCCTGACCTACAACGCCTTTGCCCGCTCGCCGGTACGGCATGTGCTGTGAAGTAGCCTGGTCCCATCCGTCTTGTGTTGTGCGCCGAGCCCGACGTCACAACATGTGTCTACAAAATAAAATGATTGTCCACGGATGTACTCTTTAAGGGAAATTTTAAAAACGTTGAAATAGCTGACTATTTCCTTAAAATTTCTAAGGAGAGCGTCAAACATAGTAATTGTTTCATAGTAAATATCTTGCTGGGAACGAGAATTCTGCATTTGGACGTTTCTCTTATACTTGGTGTTACTATTATGTACTTGTATGCTTTTGGTACAGTTAGGTCGGTTATTTGCATAGAACCTTAAAGTGGATAGTGTATAAGTACAAGGTAAGGATAGTATACCCAGATCTCGAGAAATAGTTCCTTGCATGAATGTGTTCTATGAATGCTGCAAATTATTTGCATAATTTGTTTTGTATTACAAATGTGCGTTTACTATTCACTGAATTACATGACTATATTATTTTATATTCCATAATGAAATAAAAATAAGCAAACTACACTAATTTGAGCGTATCATTTGAATGAAAATTGACCAATCCAATAGCGACGTAAAATGCTGCACTGGGCATTTAGATGTAGCAAATATGTGATTTCCAATCTGGGTGCTGATCTACTAGAAGACTTGGAACTTTGGCTTCGTTAGTTTGTTCCAATGATGTATGATTAATTCCTATATTAATTGTATTGGTAGTGAGCGATTAATCACGAATTTAACTACTTTTGTTTTCTCAAGGTTTGCTAAAAGTTTGTTTGCTTTAAATTAATCTAATGTACAAATTAGGACACAATTTAATTTTTAACTAGTCATGTAGGTGTTTACTTGTTGCAAGTGTCATCTGCAAATATAGATAATAACAGTGTTGTTTATGTATGCCGGAAGCTGATTTATGTAAATTAAAATAACATACTAGATGCAATATTAACCGGGCTTGTGGGCCGTGGTCTATTGGGTTCCTTCTTCTTCCCAAACGTTTCGTCTGCGACTACGGCAGACATCTTCAGTGGCGGCGAGGTCGAAGTTTCCTATTGGAGATCTCAGCACCGACTGCGCTGGTCAGAGAGGAGGCAGTTCGGGTCGAACGGGGGGGACAGTGATTGGCTGGCCAATCAGGTGACGCGCTAATTCCCACCAGGGTTCTGGCCATCAGTCACTCACTGAGAGGTGAACTGAAAAGGTAATTTACTCTGTTTTGGATACAGATTGAACTGTCGCTTTTCCCATCTTTGAGATTATACCGCCGGACTTAATATGTCCTTTGGTAGTCTTTTGGATGGTAGTCGGCGCGGCTGGTTCTGGTCATATTGGCCCAGAGTATTTACCAGAGGGTTAGGGTGATTTTGGAGTTTGTTGTACATTGTGCGAGCGCGGGTTTTAATCACGTCGACAATGTACGGGATGCTGGAATGTTCATGGAGAATATGGGCAGGAAATCTCCAGCCGGTATCATAGATCATCCTTAACGCCCGATTCTGCAACGTCTGGAGTCTGATGAAGGTGGACTTTGCCACCACTCCCCAGATCTCGCATCCGTACAAAACCAGAGGTGGAATGATCGCACGATACAGCTGGAGCTTCAGGCGTAGGGGCATGGTTTTGGAACCGAGAATTGGGTATAACTGCCGGAGAGCAGCATGACCTTGCAGTACCTTGCCCCTGACGTGATGTCTATACGTCAGCCGCCGGTGCAGCGTGACTCCGAGGTACTTCGCCGTAGTGACCCAGGGGATCCGACGGCGCCGCAACACGAGGTCCCGCGGGAGCCGGTTGGCTTTCGTATTCGCCAGGAGGATCGCAGAGCTTTTCTCCGGGTTTAGAGACATACGCCAGTTCTCGCACCATCTACTGATGGCACGGAGATGGGCTTGTACTTGGTGGTAACTGTAGCGCGGGTTCTTGTTAGTAGCGAAGATCAGTAGATCATCCGCATACTGACAGATGTGTGTGTTTGGGTGCGTGGGGAGATCGGCCATGTAAGCTGCGAAGAGTGCCGGTGACAGTACACTGCCCTCGGGGACTCCTGCGCCAATGGGCCTCTCTCTGGAGAATGATCCCTCCACCTTCACCCGGAAGCTACGTTCCTGTAGGAAACTAGCCACCAAGTAAATATATGGAGGGGGGATTTCGTGCTGTATGAGCTTGTAGACAAGCCCCTCGTGCCAACCACCAGAGGTGCGGTATTTATGTCGGCGGCTGGAGGGGAAGTACGTTGTGATAGGTCCGGGTGGCCAGTGGGCTGGACTTGTACCAGTGGGAGTACTACAAGGAGCTGGCGTCTGATTGGCTGGAGAGGGGTTCTGGATTTTTGTTTTTGTTAACGCTGTTTGCCATATTCTGTTGAGTTTAAGTCCTTCTTCTTTGCTTCCTCACAGAAGAAATTGGCGCTTGGGTCAAACTGAAAAATCAGCAATTGCTGAACATGCCATACTCGAAGAAGGGGAACATATCATCCAATATGGTAACACAGATATTCTATCATCTTCATCCCACTACTATTCTCGCTTATTCCGTGAAGCCATTGAAATACATAAGCACAAAAATAATATCAATCGCAAAGAAGAAGGACTTAAACTCAACAGAATATGGCAAACAGCGTTAACAAAAACAAAAATCCAGAACCCCTCTCCAGCCAGACGCCAGACGCCAGTTCAAGTCGAACGGAGGTGAGGTGAATGTTCCCCCGGTCGAGTGTCTTTACCGCAGTACCTAGCCGTCATACGGCTTTACCTGCGCGATAGTTTTGACAGTGTCACTACAGGGATGTTTTCACTGGGAAATTTGTTGGAACAGGGGTTTTTATAGTAACGGGAGGGATTGTAGGCAGGGATTGGTTCGCAAGTGAGCTGCGCGCGAATTTTACGCGCTAATTCCTACCAGGGTTCTGGCCGTCAGTCACTCGCTGAGAGGTGAACTGAACTGGTGATTCGCTCTGTTTTGAGTACAGATTGCATTTTCGCCTTTCCCATCTTGAGATTAGATCGCCGGACTTAAGATGTCCTTCGGCAATCTTTTGGATGGTAGTCGGCGCGGCTGTCTCTGGTCGTATTGGCCCAGGGTATTCACCAGAGGGTTAGGGTGGTTCTGGAGTTTATTGTACATTGTTCGAGCGCGAGTTTTGATCACGTCGACAATGTACGGGATACCGGAATGTTCGTGTAGGATATGGGCAGGAAATCTTCGGCCTGTATCATAGATCATCCTTAATGCCCGGTTCTGCAACGTCTGGAGTCTGATGAAGGTGGACCTAGCCACCACTCCCCAGATCTCGCATCCGTACGGGACCAGAGGCGGGATGATCGCTCGATACAGCCGAAGCTTCAGGCGTAGGGGCATGGTTTGGGAACTGAGGATGGGGTACAACTGCCGCAGGGCAGCGTGGCCTTGCAGTACTTTGCCCCTGACGTGATGTCTATACGTCAGCCGCCGGTCCAGCGTGACCCCGAGATACTTTGCCGTAGTGACCCAGGGGATCCGACGGCGCCGAAGCACGAGGTCCAGCGGGAGCCGGTTGGCTATCGTATTAGCCAGGAGAATCGCAGAGCTTTTCTCCGGGTTAATGGACATACGCCAGTTCTCGCACCATCTATTGATGGCACAGAGGTGGGCTTGTACTTGTCGGTAACTGTAGCGCGGGTTCTTGTTAGTAGCGAAGATCATGAGATCGTCCACATACAGACAGATGTGTGTGTTGGGGTGCGTCGGGAGATCGGCCATGTAAGCTGCAAAAAGTGCCGGTGACAGTACACTGCCCTCGGGGACTCCTGCGCCAATGGGCCTTTCTCTAGAAAATGATCCCTCCACCTTCACCCGGAAGCTACGTTCCTGTAGGAAACTAGCCACCAAGTAAATGTATGGAGGGGGGATTTCCTGCTGTATGAGCTTGTAGACAAGCCCCTCATGCCAAGTGGTAGAAAATGCCTTTTCGACGTCGAGCAACACTGCCACCGTTTTAGCCCTCTCCTGGTAAGCCAGGGAAGCTTTCTCGGCTACACGCAGTAGTTGCTCAGTCGTGGAATGACCAGAACGAAAACCAAACTGGTGTTCCGGTAGGAGACCTTTTTCCTCCAAGAGAGGTCCGAGGCGGGACAGGAACAGTTTCTCAAACACTTTCGAGACAACTGGTAGGAGACTGATGGAACGTTAACTAGATGGAAAAACCGGATTCTTTCCCTGCTTCAAAACGCATACCACACGCGCCTGTTTCCAGACAGCTGGAAAGTGGCACATGCTGAGGCATGCGTTGTAAATGCGGGTCAAGTGCATCACGGCTCTATGGGGTAGGTGCTGGAGCATTTCCGCTGTTACACGGTCCTGCCCAGGGGCTTTACTAGGTTTTAGGTGCCGGATGGTGTTAGTTACCTCGCGAGGGGTAACTACCGGGATGTGGAACTCCTCGTGGCCCGCGGGTCGGACTTCTAAGAAGTCTTCTACCGCTTGTTCCACGAGGTCAGTGTGGTCATCGTTCTGCGGATCTACCCTAGGCTGGAACTGAGTTTCCAGATAGTCTGCTAGTGCCTCTGCTTTTTCCCTCGGTTCAAAGACAAGTCTTCCCCGAGGGCTGTGCACTGGATGCTGGTGTGCAGATTTGTCTTTCCTCAAGGCTCGGACGATGCGCCACGGTTTCCTCTCTTGGAGGTTTACGCGACGCATTGTTTCGTCCGAAGCTGCTTGCCTGTGTTTTCTTAGGAGTCGTCTCACCAGGGATTTGAACCTCTGGTGTATTACTCCTATCCTAGGATGTCGGAATCTCTGCCATAGCCGTCTGACAGCATTCTTTGCTTAAATGAGGCGTTTTAGTGGGACAGGGATAGATGTCGGGTTTGGTACTTCGGTAGGAATGCGATGCGTGTGAGCACGCACCGCGTTTAGTACGGAGGTAGAAAACCCCGTGGCTGCCTCCTCGAGAGCCTCTATCGAGTCTATTCGAGGATTTGCTTCCACAGAGTTTTGAAGGGCTAGGACGGCTGCATCCCAGTCGGCTTCATCCCCCCAGTCCGGCACTCCCAGGGCAGTAAGATTAACGTCTGCATCCACCACAACAGGGTTGTGGTCGGAGTCCAGATCGTTAATCACAGAGAGGTCCAAGTGAAATGGTATGTTTTTGGTGACCATGAAATCGATGATATCCGCGGCGCCGCGTGCCGGGTAGTAGGTTGGACCTCTCGGCCCGTGCGCGTGAAGGGCGGGGTTCCCGCTAATGAGACGGTACAATCCCCGGCCCTTAACGTTCTGGCTGCGGCTGTGCCAGCTTGGGTGTTTTGCGTTGAAGTCGCCTGCAATGCAAACCCTGTGGTGTAGGTTCAGGAGTGCCGTGATGTCCGCTTCATAGAAGTGACCATCCGGCGGGTCGTATACCGTCACAAGCACCAGATCGTTCCCGCCCAAGGATAGCCTTATGGCGGTTGCCTCCAGGTGTTGTAGCGGAGGAATGGTAACAGGAGTGTGGGTGAGATGGTTCTTTATGAAAATGGCAGTACCACCGCCCTGTAGGCCGACCCGATCAGACCGATGAGCGGCGTAACTTGGCAGGTTAAACTGTACACCAGCGTGCAAGTGCGTTTCACAGACCATCAGGATATCAATTCCATGACTGTCCACGAACTCCAGCAGGCCAGGTCTCTGGTCTCTAACTCCATTTGCGTTCCAGAACGCAGCTCTAAATGAACGCACAGTTCTATGCGCCATTATGAGCTCACGGAGTTAGAGTAGAGTTCTTTAGCCGTTTGAAGCACCGCGAGGTGCTTCTTCACAGCGGAATTCCCGGGTTTGTTGAAGGTTTCCCTGCAGCGTCGTAGTATTGGGAGGGAACGCTGAACTAAGTCGGCGAAACAGGTTGCCAACTCGATGAATTCAGCCATCTCCTCGGTGGCGAATGTGTCCCCTAAGGTTGGTTTCGGGATGTTTTGTGGAGGCACTGCTGCCTCAGGGTTGGTTGGGCCAGTCCGCTGGGACGGGCTAGCATTGGCGGGCTCTGCCGCTTGCTGTGTGGTTGACACAGCTTGGGCTGTGGGTGCTGGTGGTGGGGGGAGTTTTCCAACAGTTTTGTTGAAATCCTTCACCACAGTAGGTTTTTCTGTGTTTTTCACCACAGAGGCTTTCTTCTTCCCCTTCTTGGGGGGACGCTTTTCCTTAGGAGCAGTGGTGGGTGCTGGAGCAGTCTTTGTGCTCGCAACCTGGGGTGGGACACTTTCCGGGACTGGCTTTGTCATCGACTTGGCAACCTGGTCGCTAGGGGTTACTTCCGCGGCCTCGGTCTGCGCGAGAGCACCTTCGTGTCTCGCCAGGGCCGTGGCGAAAGAGACCCCTGTTCTGACTTCAGTGTCAGCCTTGCCCTGTTTGCCTTGCATTATCGCAAGTTTCCTAGGGCACCCGCGATAGATCCCTATGTGGCATCCATCGCAGTTGGCGCACCTTCTTTCTTCTCTTGGTGTCGGGCAAGCCTTTACCAGGTGCTCGCCCGCACAACGGAGACACTTGAGAGTCCTCTCACAGGCAAAGCTTGAGTGGTGGAAACCCAGGCCCTCTCCAGCCAATCAGACGCCAGCTCCTTGTAGTACTCCACTGGTACAAGTCCAGCCCACTGGCCACCCGGACCTATCACAACGTACTTCCCCTACAGCCGCCGACATAAATACCGCACCTCTGGTGGTGACCAGCGCAGTCGGTGCTAAGATCTCCACTAGGAAACTTCGACCTCGCCGCCACTGAAGATGTCTGCCGTAGTCGCAGACGAAACGTTTGGGAAGAAGAAGGAACCCAATAGACCACGGCCCACAAGCCCGGTTAATATTGCATCTAGTATTGACACCGGCCGTGAAAGCCTTAGAACTTTGATAAAATAACATAGGTCCTAATATCGTTCCCTGGGTAACATCATTTTTACTGATTTTCATTCTGAGATGTTTTTATAATGATTGAGGCTTTTAATTTCAAACCTAAATTTTCTGTCTTCAAGTGCGACAGAAACATTTAAATTTTAATATTTAATCCATAAAACTGTCGTTTTGCTATCAGAATCTCATGATTTATGCAGTCAGAGGCGTTTATTAGGTACCCAAAATTCCACTTGCGTGCATATTTTCATTCAATGGTATTAACATTTCGTGCTTAAGTTTGAAGGTTACATTATTTGTTGATAGTGCTTTTCTAAACACAGACTGTCTCTCTCAAGTACATTTTCCATTAATCATACACTCTGTTAGGCACCACTTTCACGAATAATTTTGGGAAAATTCTTTGGTGGGAATTTGAAACATCCTCCTGCTCGTACATTTTGAAAAGGGGTTTGATAGTTGAATATTTCATTCTATCAGGAATGACTTATTATGTTGGCAATTATTTCGTAAGAGCATGCTTTTAGTATTTTTCTCGTTATTTTATCCCAACTAGCAGAACTTTGGGTCTTGACGAAATGTACTATATTATTAATTTCGGGTAGTACTGTGATTTTTGTCTTAAATTCCGTGATTTTATCTATAAATGTTTCCTTAACAACTTCAATGTGCATTCCCTATTTCCATATTGGATGCTTAATTTCTCTATACGTGCAGCAAAAGGTTGTTGAAAACGTTTACAGCCTATTGACAATCACTAATTATTTCCTTATCATTATTTAATATTGGTCCAAGGCTTTCTTTACAGCACCTACCTTTTTTTTCTCTTAATTGTATTCCAAATAGTTTTTATATTATTTTCTGAATTACATATCTGTTCATTTTCATGGAATGATTAATTATATTTTTCTTTGAGGATTTTGAAGGATATCATGTAGTAACATTCCAAGTTTGGGTGGTTGTATTTAATTTCCTGATATAATGCCCTCTTACGTTTACACGAAGTTGTAGTATCTAATGTAATTAATGAAGTAGGTACTACTCTGGTGGTTATATTCTTTCATGTATTTAACTGGAAAGCATGATTCAATGAAATGTTTTAGAAAAAAACTAAACTTGTCGTTTACCAACTTTATTAAGTAAATTTCACTTTATGGCTCTTGGTCGACTGCTTGCTTAAAAGGTTTTTCATTAATCACATCTTTTTCCTACATTTTCGATATTTAAACTTTGGTTTTAATTGCACATTCATTTCTTTACAATTTAATATTTATTCATAATCTGATGGTTCATTTTGAGCGATACAAGATTTAATTTGATCTACATTTATGAATACATCATGTATTACTGTTGAAGAGCCATTCTGAATCCTTGTGGGAAAAGTTTACTGTGTGGTGCATATTGTATGTTGAAAATACAGAATTGATTTGATCCCTTAGAAAACTTGGTGTAGGCAATCAATATCACATCGATTTATCAATGGCGGCGCCGTGGCCGAGCAGTTAGCGCACTCGCCTACCACCTAGGCGGCCCGGGTTCGATCCCAGGGACCAGCATGTGGTATTTGTGGCGGACGAAGCGGTGTCAGGGCGGATTTTCTCCGGGTGCTCCGGTTTCCCCCGCCATCTCATTCCACCAGTACTCCATCTTCATTCCATGTGTCATCGGTGTCACCGCCTGCGGTGCCGTAGTAGTAAAAGCGGGCGTTAAACACTACAACAACAACGATTTATCAACTCTCTTGTTGGCTTTAATAAAAACTTTAAAGAGCATTCTAATTCTTACTGAACACTTCTTTATTACCTATCGGTGACCAATATAAAGCCGCTGTCATTTATTACATTTACTTCATTTATATTTAGTTGGACTGTACACATTTCAATGCCCTCCCCAGTACAAAGCATGGAAATATTTACAACCTTATAAGGTACATCATCTCTCAAAAATACAAAACCTTTTCTTTCTGTGATTGCTGCCGCTGCCTTGAAAATGCTATAGCTAAACAGTAGGTACCCGAGTAATGAAATTGGTAGTAGTTCTATCAAATGACGCACAGATTAAAACAATACATGTGGCCGCCGTTTTACTGCTACGAGACTAAGAAAAATGTCTACTTTATTTGCGAAAGCCCTAATAGGTATTCTCATGAAAAATATAGAAAGCATTTATAGCATAGTCATGCATCGTTTGTACTTTTTGCATTAATATTGCTTGTGAATGCGCTTCTATTTACATGAATTATCTTCATATTTCCCTTGGTGTTCCAACTGGGCAAGCTATTCGACCTAACAATGCCTTATTACGGGTGACACACATTCTGCTCCTTAGTGCTGAGGCTGAGGACGATGAAAAGGATTTGTTCTGCTGGAATGTCGTAATGATACGTATACGATGCACTGAATATACCTATGTACATAGATGTAGCTATACGCTACTGAACAGAGGTGATCAAAGGGAAGGTAATTCAAATACCATTGTGTTAGAATGTTGTGTTAAGCGTCAATTAAAACTAAATATCATGAAGAGTAAATACTTCATTGGAATTGATTGTGGCAATTAATCACTTCTACTACAATGTTGCATTGACATAATTGTGTATTTACTGTCCAAATATACTTGCTTCGCATCAATTTGGTATCTTTTGTGTTTCTCCATTACAGGGAAGTTCTATGTACACCTAGTTATTCTAAATCTTACATCATTTGCAAGCCCATCAGCTTCATTTTGATTATAAAATTCTACCAAGAAGAAATTAAACCCCAATATAATACCATTAAAATATTCGCAAAGGCATAATTTTCTTGTTCATGGTAATGGGGAAAAAATCAATAAAATAGCTTTTTGAATATACCAGGGTGTTACGTACAGTATATTGCGCAGCCGATTGAGACAACGCTGATTGTTAATAAGTTAGTTGATAATATGCTAATTATGTGCTCCATGAAGCAAAAGAATAAATATTTGGCATTCCAAAATATACTGGGCTGAAAATTTGTTAACATTTAAAATGCATAATAGAATAATTTGGAAATGCATACACATCACGACTAAATTTTATCTTCAGTAGGTTTTCGTCTATGTTATTTAGCTTACCGTTCGCTTGAATTTACTTTTTATCTTTATTTTGTACAATATAATTTGTACATGACCATATATAGACCTATTTCTAAATTGACTCATTAAGAAATTTCTACATTTACGATATTCTACCCTTGAGTTGCCCCTGATGTATGTGTATCCAACACCGTGGTTATTATGTTCCCTACCAATGTAATTATTAAAGTGCAATTCACATACACTCAAACCACTTACAGATGGGTATTTATTTGTTGCCGCCATCTTCACCTCCATTATTCTTTAATTTGCTCTAATAATTGCCCTAACTTTCTGATCCTTATTTCTTATATTTCTTTTCATAATTGTCATTTGTTATATCACTTGGTTATTGTCGCTATTTCTGTGGGAAAAGTTCTTCCTTTCATATTTTGGTCATCTCACAATCTAAAACAAATTGGAAATAATTTTCAATGCCCCCATATAATGGACATATATTTAGTTCAAATTATATTTTCATGTCCCTTAATGTTATTATCTCAGTCCTACCTAATCCACCCTTCTCTATCTAATTTGTCACAAATTTCTATATATTTTTCTTTCTTCCAAACTAGTTTATTTATACAATATCAGCCATTGTAACCATAATACTACTAACCTTTTCTTGTTTGTCAATATACTCCATCATTCGTCTAACTTCTTTCCAGGAGCCCCTTTCCAAATGTTACCTCTCCTTCAATATATTCATTCATACTAATTTCTTCTAAAATCCTATGCAAGTTCATCAATCAATAACCAATTTTGAATTTCTGCTTACTTTAATCAGTTTTACAATACTCTGCTCTCCCGTATTTAAGTACTCTTGTAATCACTGTTTTTACTTCCTGTTCTGCCTATTTATAATAATGTTATCCCCTTTAGATGACGCACTCAGTAGGTCCAAACTAATTTATATTTAGCCATCCTTCCCCATGTCCCCAAACCTCAATCCCATACAACACTTTGCGTCCACTAAGGCATTTTAAACCTTTCCCAACTACTTAGTTTGCATTCCTGATATTTTGTAAACACATGCTCTTATTAACTTCATCGCAGGTTTGCCTTTTGCTAAAATATTTTTCTTTCGTTTATGGTGCTCATCATTTCTACTTAGGATAACCGCTAAATAATCCAAATTTCTATTTATCACTATCTCCCGAACCTCTAAATGCCAATCCCTAAGTCTGGAATTCTCTAATCATCTTCTAACTCACTCTCGCCTTTGCAGTTTCAGTCATAGTGCCTGTCTATTAATGGTATCGAAACAGTTTTAAGTCTACAGAAACCACATAAACTCTTCTCCTCTTCCCCACTAGCTATTTCTCCACAATTGTCTTTATAATATAAATATTATCGACTGTCCTACCTTTCTTAAATCCTGTTTGGAATTCTGATTGTTCTACCAGCTCAATCTTGTAACCTTCTAGTCAGGATTCCAGTATACATGTTTCCAAATATTAATAATAAACACACCAAACATATGATTTAGTGTTCTTAACAACTCCGTTCTGTTTTAATCCTTATCCAAGTTATTCACCATTCCTTGGAGTCCCATTCGTTCCACTAGCATTGTTCTTCTTCAGGTTTCTAACCTCTTCCCATATCTCCAGATTCATTATTTCCTTATCCAGACCCTCTACCTGCCACTATTTATTATACCTACTCTAGGCTATTTGTACTCACCAAATCCTTAAAATATTTACACCATGAGTATACCGAAACATTGTCCTACATTTCCTTATTACATATTTCCCATACCTCCGATAATCCTGCGTAGTTGCTGCTTTCATTAGGCTAATGATAGTACTCTTCCTCTGCTCCGTGCTCTCAAATGCAGGAAGACATCTGTATCTCACATTCTTTCTGTACGCTTACTTAATATATAAATATAAAAGGGACTTTAGAGAAAGTTAATTTCCATGTCAGTATCTCAAACTTTCATATTCCAATCAAAATATTTAGTGTGTTTTAAAAATAATAATAACCCCTAACGCAACAGCTCTTCGCGGGCCAAGGCTTGCCGCCCGGCCGTTGCGTCCTCCACCTCTGCCCACCACAGGCGTCATGAGTGGGGTAGGACGTGGTCAGCTCCACGAGCCCTCCCGCCTGTTTGTGCGGCCTTCGCGACATGAGGTCGCTACTTCTTCAATGAGCTCCTCAAAAGGCCCTTCAGAGACCCAGTGGGGGGGGGGGGAAATCCCTACTCTGGTACCGGGGTTCGAACCCAAGTCCTCGGTGCCAGAAGCAGGCGCGCTACCACCGCTACGGAGGCGGTCGTGTATTTTAAAAGGAATACTAGGTATATCTTTCAGTCCGTGAATTGTTTGAAGCTGAAAAACTCCATTAAAACCTTCCTTTTATATCTGTAACGGATACCCTATTTGAATATGAAGTTTGGTGTTTATCCTATTACCGTTCGTTTGATTGTGTGCGTGCGTGTGCGTGTGTGCGTGTGTGTGCGTGTATTTGCGAGTATGTGTGTGGTATATTTCACCTTTTAACATTAAAATTATTTTGAGGTAGTGTTCAACGCTCTCAAAACGTATTTCCGGCAATTTGCGATGTAACACTTTTGTATGGATTGCAACACTTCTGCTTTAGTTGACGGGCGCCGAAAGTAATGAAAGCACTATTTATCAACCAACTTGGGCTATCATATACCATAAACTCATCCTCTATGCGGATTAAGTCATTGCTACATATCTGTAAGAACATTTTAGCACTCCTTCAGCGTTCCATTTTTTAGGTACTGGAAATACGTCGTTCTTTTAGGATAAACAGTTGTAGAGACACAGATAACTATAACAATTTCTCTGCTGTTGGAATTCTCAAACAACCATGAGTTATTTCACAAGTGTAGGCTTTC
>CM060965.1:134649543-134742043 GCA_030765045.1 Tenodera sinensis | reverse complement strand
AATTTCTGCAAATGTTTATGTCGACTAACATCAAGAAGAGAAATAGGAGTTTGTATGAATAGTTAGTACCAGAGTAAGAAATATCTGAGTGCAACACATCAGATTTTTTCGTTTACAGTTTTCATTTATGAATTGTTTATGAATGCATTAGAATTAAATTTAGATGCTTAATTGTGAAGGTATATTTTGGGGCCACATTTGGGTCATTCATCCACATCTACAAATGTTAGCTTCTGAAGAGCTACTGCATGTGTTAAATTTTATGCACAAGGATTAGTACATCTGTGGACGTATTTAAATGTATTTTAAATCAGTAACATGTAAACGGTAGGTTAGATGGAAGCATCTTGCCCCCTCATTTATTTTCAATTCTTTGGCAAACCGCAATACGTAGGGGTTGAAATTTGATCACCAGTTTGTAAAAATGTGTCTATGCATTTCAAATTAAATTGAAATCGGTATACATTTACGTATAGTAAACTAAGGGCCTTCTAGTCATGATTATTTCTGTTTTGATTGTCCAAAATAAGATTGAAAACTATGTTCTTTTAATTGAAAGTGTTAAAATCAAATTTAAAAGCCGTATATTATCCAAAGCGAGTGTTTTCAAAACGAAACAACCCAATGTTTCCGAAACGAAGCAACCGAATGTTTCCGAAACAATACAACGGAACGTTTCCGAAACGAAGCAACCGAATGTTTCCGAAACGAAGCAACCGAAGGTTTCCGAAACGAAGCAGCCGAATGTTTCCGAAACGAAACAACGGAATGTTTACGAAACGAAACAACGGAATGTTTCCCAGGACCCTCTGGATTAACGGACCTGACACTGCCATCTAAGTTGTACAAAAATGGCGTCGAATGTTGGTCCTGATTTCTGAGGTGTTTCCACATGCTATCCTTCATATTGTCTTCTATGCCTTTGAGTTATTGTTTCTTATAACAATTTCTATGTAAGTTTATCTTCATATTAGCAAAGCGAGTATTTAAAAACTTTTATTTGGGCAGTATAGGGAACGGGAATAAATCTAATAACATGTTGACTGTGCCGTGTGCTATCCACGTGTTCATGTTTATTGTGTTCCATCTAAGACTATGGCTACATTAGACTATAGTGTGGTTAATTTATCTGTTTGCAAGAACAATTTGTGTCACGATTACAGTGGTGGGAGGTTGTGGAAGAGAAACTGTTCCAGTAGTGTACGTTATTGTAGTCATACCTCAACCTAATCGCAAACATGACAATGCAATGTAACTGTTGCATTCCCGGATGCAAATTAAAAATGAGAAACTTTCAGTTAAAACAAAACGTAAATTGCAACGTAACGCTTGTAAATTCAGTACTTAATTACTATAAATAGCAGCGTCATGTTTTTTTTTTCCCCTATTAACTAAAGTTGTACTGTGGTGTCTCTATTTATTTGCTTAATCGGGGGTGACATGGGGTCCGGTACCGCTTGAAGCAAACCGAATGATTGTGAGTACAAGTTCGAAAGGGTGGTACATGGAGGCAGGTCTAATGCCATGGCTGATGCCCTGACATAGACCTGCGCAGCGTTATGTGTGTTGGCAGTATGTATATAACATGGTGAATAGTGAAAGACAATAATTTCGAGACGCCGCTCTCTTACAGTTCTACCCATGTAAGTAGTATACTGCTTGTATTTATACATTATATTTTGTCTTTGTAATTTAAATGTGTAGCTGTAGTTTAGAAGAAATGTGTTATGTTGCTGCATGTAAAACTGTAGACTATAGCAAAGTTGCTTTACAATGCTGATTTAAGGTTACGTATTTCATATATTTCATTTACAGTGCTGTTTTAGGATTATTATTTTTTATATTTCATCTGCTTTTGTGGATTTCCGGTGTAAAATGAAGTGTCATGAAGTGCTGGGTAATACGCTGTTGCAAACTCAGTAATCATAAGTTTTCAGTAAAAGTAAAAGCAAAATTCCATCCTAAAGCTTTTGAATTCAGTAGGTAGCTTTAGGTTATTCTAAATAGCAGCATTTGTATATCAGTCATCCAGTATATGTTTTGTGTGTATATATATATATATATATATATATATATATATGTGTGTGTGTGTGTGTGTGTGTGTGTGTGTGTGCATGGTACAGTGTGAAAAACAGTGTAAACAATGATTAATAATTCTGAGTCAACTCAATGTCAACATTTCTGTTTTATTTAAGTAACATGCTGCATGAACGTTATTTAAGGTTACATATTTCATTGCCCATGGGTTATTCTTTAATATTAAATGTCATTCTTTTTTCCGAATCGAAACAACGGAATGTTTCTGAAACGAAGCAGCCGAATGTTTCCGAAACGAAGCAGCCGAATGTTTCCGAAACGAAACAGCCGAATGTTTCCGAAACGAAACAATCGAATGTTTCCGAAACCAACCAATCAGTGCTTCCAAAATAAAGCAACCGAATGTTCCCGAAATGAAGCAGCCGAATGTTTCCGAAACAAACAATCGAATGTTTCCGAAACCAACCAATCAGTGCTTCCGAAATAAAGCAACCGAATGTTTCCGAAACGAAGCAGTCGAATGTTTCCGAAACGAAGCAGCCGAATGTTTCCGAAACGAAATAATCGAATGTTTCCTAAACCAACCAATCATTGCTTCCGAAATAAAGCAACCGAATGTTTCCGAAATGAAACAACCGAATGTTTCCGACACGAAACAATCGAATGTTTCCGAAACGACGCAACCGAATGTTTCCGAAATGTCTGGTACGGGTGCTAGCTGACTATATGGGCTGCACATCTGGACAGTGAAATTCATTATTTCTCTTTAAGCTATAGAGTGGTTTATAACCATTTTTACTATTTTAACGGATCAGGATTTCGCCTCATAAATTACAATAAACCTGAAGTTTACTTTTATCAATTGTACGGATTTTGGAAACCCATAGTGACACAATTATTGTAGTCCACTATTGATTAGATATCGATTAGATGTTACAGAACATAAAAACTAATCTCTAACGCTATAGCCCATGTAGTGCCAAGGCCTACCGCCCAGCCGCTGCGTCCCTCACCTCTGCTCACTTCAGGCGTCATTGGTCGGGTACAGTACTGGAGGTACGTGGTCAGCGTCACGAGCCCTCTCGACCAGTTATGTGGCCTTCTCGACCTGGGGCCGCTCTTCTCCAGCAAGTAGCTCCTCAATTGATCCCCCCGGGAACAAGGCTGAGTGCACCCCGTGCCAGACCGCCCCACGGGGGAAAAATCGCCATGCTAGTACCGGGGATTGAACCCGGGTCCTCCGCGCCAGAGGCAAGCGCGCTACCAACTGCGCTACGGAGGCGGTCAAACTTCGGAAAAAACCTTATCCGGATAACTTATCCTAAGCGAGATTCGAACTCGCGACCTCTTGGACTTGAGACAGGCACGCTACCACCCCGCTACAAAGGTGGGGACATTACAGAACACATTTGATAATAACAATGGAATATTGCAATTATTTTGGCAATGTGGTTTTGAACAAATCACTATTTAACTTACAGCAGGCATCGGCAAACATGTACTCAATGAGATCTCGCAACTATATGACGTGTCAGGGGCAGCGCTTACTCTGTCTCCCCCTCCCTCCCTCGCAGCCTTAACTGGCACTGCATACACACCGATCACGAGCGGACTGTCCTGTCGTATTTACCTGCACTTCTAAACATGTCTGTCAAAGTGTAATTTAATACTAAGATTTAAAGATACATTTCATTATTTATAACTTTGACGGATATTAGTTTATTTAAGTTAAAGTCTTAGTATATTCATAGAATTAGAGTGTATCTAATTATTTCTGTTCTATTAAATTTGATATCTAGAATAGCATTTTGATGATTTGTTCTCTTATCATGTAAGGTACGTAAGGTGTTCGTTGTGCTCTAAAGTTCAACAAGGCACTCAACAATGGAACATCAAGTGGCATTATGATACATGTCATAAGATCACCATACAATTATAGACAAACATGTATTCGTAAATTTACACCTCCAGATTGGACTAATCAACTGCAACAGCTCAAAGAGCAATATTCAGATAATACACCTAATATTAATTCAAATATAGACAACTTCACGCCAGCTATGCTGTTGCTTTGGAGATTGCTTAGTCACTGAGGTGTTTTAGTGATGGAGATTTCATAAAAAATGTGAGAGTAAAGTTGCCAACATAATTTGCCCCGAACAATATAATATTTTTAGTAATATTGCATTATCACCACGAACCATACAGAGAAGGATACATAAAATAGCAGAAATAGCCGAAAAAAGACTACAAACCGCGTTGGATGAAAGCACAATTGGTAATTTTCACTCGTGGAGTTACAAACAATCTCTTGATACAAGAATATATGCTTCAAGTCATTCCACTTAGGGAACATACAACAGGGACAGAATTATTTCAAGCATTTAAGAATTGTGTAGAAGAAAAGAAACTGAATCGAAAAAAATCTTGTATCGCGATTAACACATGTTAATTTGCGTGCTATACTCAGAGTGGCTACTTGTGATATATCACTAGATTTTCATGGTACATTGCAAATAGAAGTGAATTGAAATATATTGCTCAAATATCTAGGCCTACCTAAAGTATCGTAGACCAAAATAGCTGGATTCAAGTATGTGTACTATTCCTTATTGTACTCTGTAGCGAGCGAGTCCAGCACTGACTCTGAATGAAGGTCAATGCCATCCCCTGTTCTACATTTCGTCATGTGCATTGCGGGTTGCATGTTGAGACGTCATGCTGATACCTCATTGAGTACATGTTTGCCGATGCCTGACTTACACGATGGTTATCTTCAGTAACCTGGTGCAACGTGCCATAGACTGTATATTCCGAAGACCTAGTAATTGACTTCTTCGGCATAATGTATTAGAATCTGTGAAATCCGATATCCCTGGACTAGTTTATCAAAATTTCATGTGGGGCTGCCCTAAACACAGAATGCATAAGAATATACTGTGAATGCTTTATGAATTCCAGAGGAGTCTTATCACAAATTAAATAAAAATTGATGGAGTTCGGATCCAAAACCTTCACTGAATATGATTAGAGACCATTTCACCCTTTCCTTTTTCCATCCAACTGGAGGATGTTTCCAAAATTTCCCATACAAGACATTCCACTAAATTTTCTATCCATTTCAGAGATGGACACCCGTGCGTGAGCGTATGTATACGCGTTAATTGATTTTCTTTTTTCCTTTTTATTTCTTGTCTGCTCTTTTTTTTTTTTTTTTTTTTTTTTTTTTTTTTTTTTTTCAACACTTGTCGATGGTTAAAATTGTATACTTAAACAAATCGCCCTGTATACTTTTATAGTTTTGTATTCCAGATAGAATTAGCCAACACAACTGAACAATTATTACTTTCAGCATCTCATATAGTAAATGAGTTAAAATAGATGAATCCTAGGTTCGTTACACATTACTTTCACCTCAGTTTTATCTTATTTGAAATATATTATAGTCGCAAAATAACTCAATCCGTTACTATTAATTTCCTTTTTATTTAATTCCTTCCCTTGCAATATTACTGGTCTTAAAATAGCACAAATAGCACATCTACCATTCTGATAAACTCATGTTCATACAGGCTTTTACAACCAGCATTACAAAACTCTCAAAGTTACTCCGCTTACTTGGCAACATGACGTTAACCAAGGAGTATGAAATTTATGGGATGCTTCCCACATGGAAACCCAACATTTGGACGCCATATCAATGTCACGCTGCCCCTCCCTCAGCGATGGTTGCTCTGACCAGCGCTACAAGCACATTTCTTCGGGGCATACCCTGCATCACGGATCCTCCTATCGTCCCAGTGCGGGCCTTGTTCTCTTTCGTCAGTCGGTGCCCCTCCATCCGGGTGTGTTTGACGGGTCACCCTACGCCCATGGAGTTCCATGACCGCTAACTTCTCCTAGTGCGCCTTTGCAGACACCTTGTTCCCGGTGGACATAAGCGTAATCTCCTCCAGGGTTACCCTGCAGATCCACCATATTTGTTGGGGCTTCGGAGCGTTACCTCGACTCGCAGAACCCTCTTCCTGACGTCAATCGTCGTCTCGTGGCTCCTAAGAACCACCTCCTCGGTCACCCTCGCAACGAACACCCACAGACCTATAATGCTCTGCCAAAGGTCACCACCAGCCCGCCCTCTTCCACAGACAAGACGTCACCGGATGCCGTCACCACTGCATAGGGTGAATCTAGTTTTTCTCGGTGGCATACCCTGCGCCACGTCACACAGTGTCCAATTTTCACAATCTAGGTGGACAAAAATCAATTTATGACTTATTTAGAGTGACAGATTTGTCACATAATTTGTTTAGGACTGCATTACGGATGTAGCGAGGTATGCAGTTTATCGTTGAGACAGAAATGAAAGCTATAAGAGCAGGGTAAACACAGTGTAATGTGTCATGAGCCTTGCTTTTCATTGCAGTACAGCTTGCCTAAAACGTCGTGACACTCCACGTGCGCCAGTGAGGAGAAATGCGGAGAAGTGGTGAGAGTGGTGAGGAAACAAGTGACTAGAAGGTTATCGAAACTTGGAGGCAGTCACATATACAACGCACGAACTTATCACTCAAGGCAGCTGGAAGACTGACCCCCACTTCTATTTTATGCAAATGGGCTGCTCAGTGCTACTACGCATCTTTGTTTCGGGAGTGGGGGAGTGTCAGAACGTTTAGCCAAGCTGTAGAAGGAAAGTGCACGTTGTATCAAGGTGAATAGCGACACTGAATGCGTGTAGGTTTTGACTTTAGTATGTAATCTGTTCTATAAGGTATGTTCTGTTGAGTAGCATACGCATTAATTGTTTCGTTCCATTGATCTACGCTTAACAGGTGCTAAAATTATATTACGCATATAAATACCATTTTTAATTTTTTTCTAAATGTAAGTAGAGTTTTAGTAAAGAGGGGCACGCGGAGTCGCCAAGATATTTTTACGGTACATCAAGTGATTGTTTCTGCAATGAATCATTGTTTGGTGAGCTGCGCATACTTGCGCACTTATTCAGAATAAATTATTTTCAGTGGCTCGGTAACTCGGTGAGCCGGAAAATTGTCCACATGACATCAAGATTGTTACTAAAAGTAAAATTAAAGACTTTTTGTCAAGTATTCAATCGCCGCTGGTCAAAATGTAATAGGCATTGTAGTAGGTTCTTACAAAGATATTGACGGTGGCTTGACAATGAGCTTACATTTCCTGAAACAACATACCTATAATTATATAAGTGCCACTTCAGCAGCTGGTAAAGGTTGCCCGAGGAAGTCATTCAGAGAGTGTCAGTAGTGCTAAAAGCAAAAGTAGGAAAGTCCAGGAATTGCTATTGAAGTCCCAAAGAGCGGTGTAGCAAACTGCCTGGCAGTGATACAAGTAATGATGGAAACACAGCAAGGAGATTCTCTCTCACTCAGTTCATGGATTGGTCAGAGTGTGGATGATCCTGAAAGTTCTCGTAGCTCTCGCTATCTTTGCCCTGATTGGGCTTTATAATCTTCGCGATGATTGACTTTAATAATTTTAGTCCTCGTTGGCCGCAGCAAAGACGGGACTATTGTGTTTTTTGGCAAAGTGATATTTGAAAAATATTCAAAAATTCATGCGAAAGTAAACTTCTAAACTTGTGAAGTGCAAGCGAACTTAAAGTGAAAGAAGACGACAGTAGTCAACACACAGGTTTGCTAGGAGGTGAAGAAGAGATTATTCTCCTTTTGTAGTGCAGTAAAAGTGATAACTCATAGTAATAGTGAAAGTACCTGCGTGGGACGTGCGGCCCAGTGACGTTGCGGTTCTCACAACCGCGTCCCCGCACCAAACCAGAAGTGATTTTTTCGGTGAAATGGTGTCTACCACCGTGAACCATGTCAACGTAGAAGTGACTGCCACAATATCCCTTACGCCGTCTGCGCAAGAAACTACAGTGAAAGCAGCAAGCACCGAGACTACTAGCATGGACGTAGAAGCTGATCCTAAAGAACAGCATTAGCAACAGCTCCAAAAGGAGGTACGGGAGTTGGAAGGAGAAATCACCTATTATCAAGGTGGAAGTCAATCCACGGACCGAGGACTTCCGGAAAATTGCTGCAAATCTCACCTTCTGTTACCGCCAACACCAAGTAAAGAAACGGGAACTGATTGAACTAGCTGGCTGGCAGTGCAGTGGACTGCGTAAACGTCGTCTCCAAACCGGCAGTGGGCACGACAGCAGCGACTCTGATGTCGAGAAGCCACGCCCCAAGTCCGGGAATAAGAAAACCCAGCACGAATCTACTGACACCGTCAGCACGTCAAACAGATTGCATGTCCTGACGCCCACAGATCAACGGGAAACAACCACCGTTTGCCCAATGGAGAACGACGAGGACGCCACTGCAGTAACCACTACCGCGTACCCCACACCAAACGAAGCCAGTCAAAAGCAACACTAAAACCTGTAAGGGAACATGCTCCAAGCCCCTCAACCTCGTCAGCTGCTCCCACATCGGTACCTCCGAACACGCAAGATCTGAAGCCCCCTAGTATCACCATTCCTGACACCAGCAAGACGCCCACACTACTACCACCTCTCAGGGCCTTTCTACCGACCAGTTCCTTCAAGCTGCAGTATACACCAGAGGCAGTTCGAGTCGAACGGGGACGATGGTTGCCCCGTCCGAATGTCTTTTCCGCAGTACCCAGCCGTTATACGGCTTAACCTGCGCGATGGTTTCGATGGTATCGCTACGGGGATGTATGTTACACTAGGAAAGGATTGAATGAATGAATGAATGAATGAATGAATGAATGAATGAATGAATGAATGAATGAATGAATGAATGCGGGTATTTGGACGTGCGAGCACGCCCGGGCTGCTTAGGGAGCGTCCCCTCTTCAGCCTAGCTTGGTTTTTGTTTTTTAGTGGGGCAGAGATCAGTCAGTTTGGGTGGTACTGTTCGTTCTTGGTGATTCTTTCTTTTCCAGGTCACACATCCTGCCGTTTCTACTCAAGAAGACGATTTGATTGTTGTTTTTTTCTAGTTGCTGCTGCAACAGGCTCTTGTCATCTTTTTATTTATGTTTGTTGTGGTTTGTTTGGGGCAATTTTGGGTTTTTTTTTATTTTATTTTTTTTTCTTTTTATATAATTTTTTTTATTTTATGTTATTATTTTTTTATATTTATTTATTTTTTTTATTTTATTTTAAATGTTTGCTAGATGCTGTAGGAGGTCCTGTAGTTTCTGTTGTTGGTCTTCTTGTTGTTTATCGTACACACTGATGAGGGTGAGTAGTGGTGGGTTTTTCTCGTTCTGGTTTGGTGGAATGGTTTTCATCTTCTGTGCTGTATTGATTAATCGTCGTCTGTGTGGTCGTGTATGGGCATTGTCAATGTATTGGAGCATTAGTTTGGCTATGTGTTGGTCAATGGGCATGGTATTTGTGTAGTTGTAAATGTGGCTGTTTTTGAAGTTGGGTTGGAGTTTGAAGGCGATCCGTAGGCATTTTCTTTCGAAGGATTGTATTTTCCTCATTGATTCTGGTGTGATGAGTGGCATGGTGGCTACTGCAGCATATGTCAGGTTGGGACGAATGAGGGCAATGTAGAGGTGGCGTAGGATTTTTGGAGAGAGGCCACGTTTATTCAGTTTAGCAAGGTAGGCTATAGTTCCAAGTATTGGCCGAGTTTTTCTCAGTACTTCGTTGTAATGCGGTTTTATGGTAAGGGAGCGGTGGATTTTGATGCCTAGACACTTGATGGTTCTCTGGCATATTATTTCTTGGTTATTAAAGTTTAACGTTACATTTCGGTGTTTTTCTTTCATTTTTTTTCTGAAGGTGATTGCTTGGGTTTTCTGCACATTAATTGTTATCCTCCATTTCCTCGTCCACTTTAGGAATTGTTTAAGTTGTTGTTGTAGTTTGTTTTTTGCGGCTAGTAGTTGTGCGTGTGTGCACCAATAGGCGGTGTCGTCAGCGTATTGTGCAAGTTGTATTGAGGGGTGTATTGGCTGTGGGGTGTCTGAGGTGAATAAGTATGTACAACAGTCCGGATATTACACTTCCTTGTGGTGTACCGGCTTTCATGTGGATTGGGTTTGACGTTTCTCCATTTATTCTTATGTTGGCTGTTCTGTCGGTGAGGAAGCAAGCTATCCAGCGTGTTAGTCGTTGTGAGAGGTTCATATTTGTTAATTTGAACAGCAATCCATTCGTCCAGCATCTGTCGAATGCCGACTGGATGTCCAGGAAGGTTGCGACGGTAGTAAATCCTCTGTTATATTTATCTTGTAGTTGCGACATCACTCTTACAAGCTGGTCTTGAATTGTGATGTCGCTTCTATATCCGGCTTGTGTTGGTGGTATTAGGTTCCTGCTGTTGCATATTTCTGTTATGCGGTGAACTATTATTTTTTCTAGTATTTTAGAGAAATTGGAGGTTAAAGAGATGGGTCAGTAATTTTTGGGGTCTGTTTTGTCTTTTCCAGGTTTTTCAAGTAGTAGTATGTTTGCTTTCTTCCATATAGTGGGGTGATATCCGTGTTTGATTATTAAGTTATAGATGTTTGCTAGGTGTTGTGTGGTGGCCGCTGGTAGTTTCCGGAGCATTACATATGTTATATTATCTGGTCCTGGGGCTGTATTCTTGTTTTTGGGTATTCCGTTTATTACGTCTTGTTCGGTAATGGGTTTTTCAGCATTATTTGCGGGGTCTAATTCTGTTGTGGGGAATTGTGGGGTGTATAGCTGTTGTTGTTGTTGTACATGTCTGTTTATGTGTTGGTAATGTGTTTTGTGAAATTTGGGGTCTTGCGGTGTCTGGAAGATGCTGTCGTAGTGTTTCCGAAATATTTCTAGTTTTTCTTCTGTGTCGTGTATTGTATAGCCGTTGTGTTTAATGGGGTAGTTTGGTGATACTTTCTTTTTTGTGGTTTTGATCATTCTCCAGAATTTTGCCGGGTCTCGTGTGTGGTTCTGTGTTAATTTGTCGAGCATGTTATTCCATTTATTGTAGTTATGATCTTCTATGGCTTTTTTTTTACGTCCTCTTGTAGCTTATTTAGAATTCGTTTGTCTTGTGGGTGGTGTGTCTTTATGTATTGACGGTGGGCTTTTCTCTTCTTCTTTATTAAGTGAATTATGTTGGGTGGAAGTGGTCTACTGTAGGGGTTGATGTTGACTGTTCTTATTGGTACTGCTGCAATGCGGGCTTGAAAGGATTTGTGGAAACAGGGGTTTTTATAGGAGCAGGAGGGGTGGTTGGAAGGGATTGGTCCGCGAGCGGGCTGAGCGCGCCTTCTGATTGGTCGTTTCCGGCCAGTCAGGTGACGCGCTAATCCCCTCCAGGGTTCTGGCCGTCAGTCACTCACTGAGAGGTGAACTGAAACAGGTGTTTTCTCTGTTTTGGATACAGATCGTACTTTCACCTTTCCCATCTTCAAAGTTAAACCGCCGGACTTAGAATGTCCTTTGGTAGTCTTTTCGATGGTAGTCGGCGTGGCTCTCTCTGGTCGTATTGTCCCAGAGTATTCACCAGAGGGTTAGGGTGGTTCTGGAGTTTGTTGTACATTGTTCGAGCGCGGGTTTTAATTGCGTCTACAATGTACGGGATACCGGAATGTTCCTGGAGGATATGGGCAGGAAATCTCCAGCCGGTATCATAGATCATCCTTAATGCCCGGTTCTGCAGCGTCTGGAGTCTGATAAACGTGGACTTTGCCACCAATCCCCAGATGTCACATCCGTACAGGACCAGAGGCGGGATGATCGCTCGATACAGCTGGAGCTTCAGGCGTAAGGGCATGGTTTGGGATCTGAGTATGGGATATAGCTACCGGAGAGCCCCTGTCGTGATGTCTATACGTCAGCCGCCGGTCCAGCGTGACTCCGAGATACTTCGCCGTAGTGGCCCAGGGGATCCGACGGCGCCGAAGCACGAGGTCTCGCGGGAGCTGGTTGGCTATCGTATTAGCCAGGAGAATCGCAGAGCTTTTCTCCGGGTTAATCAACATACGCCAGTTCTCGCACCATCTACTGATGGCACGGAGATGGGCTTGTACCTGTTGGAAACTGTAGCGCGGATTCTTGTTAGTAGCGAAGATCATGAGATCGTCCGCATACTGACAGATGAGTGTGTTTGGGTGCGTGGGCAGATCGGCCATGTAAGCTGCAAAGAGCGCCGGTGACAGTACACTGCCCTCGGGGACTCCTGCGCCAATGGGCCTCTCTCTCTAGAGAATGATCCCTCCACCTTCACCCGGAAGCTACGTTCCTGTAGGAAACTAGCCACCAAGTAAATGTATGGAGGGGGGATTTCGTGCTGTATGAGCTTGTAGACAAGCCCCTCATGCCAGGTGGTAGAAAAAGCCTTTTCCACGTCAAGCAACACTGCCACCGTTTTAGCCCTCTCCTGGTAAGCCAGGGAAGCTTTTTCGGCTACACGCAGTAGTTGCTCAGTCGTGGAGTGGCCAGAACGAAAACCAAACTGATGTTCAGGAAGGAGACCTCTTTCCTCCAATAGAGGTCCGAGGCGCGACAGGAACAGTTTCTCGAATACTTTCGAGATAACTGGAAGGAGACTGATGGATCGATAACTGGATGGAAAGACCGGATTTTTGCCCTGCTTCAGAACGCATACCACACGCGCCTGTTTCCAGATAACTGGAAAATGACGCATGCTGAGGCATGCGTTATAAATGCGGGTCAAGTGCATCACGGCTCTATGGGGAAGGTGCTGGAGCATTTCCGCTGTTACACGGTCCTGTCCAGGGGTTTTCGGGCTTTTAGTGATTTGATGGTGTTAGTTACCTCGCGAGGGGTAACTATCGGAATGTGGAACTCCTCGTGGCCCGCGGGTCCGACTTCTAAGAAGTCTTCTACCGCCTGTTCCACGAGGTCAGTATGGTCATCGTTCTGTGGATCTTCCCTGGGCTGGAATTGAGCACCTCTGCTTTTTCCCTCGGTTCAAAGACAAGTCTTCCCCGAGGGCTGTGCACTGGATGCTGGTGTGCAGATTTATCTTTCCGCAAGCCTCGGACGATGCGCCACGGTTTCCTCTCCTGGAGGTTTACGTGGCGCATTGTTTCGTCCCAAGCTGCTTGCCTATGTTTTCTTAGGAGTCGTCTCACCAGGGATTTGAACCTCTGGTGTATTACTCCTATCCTAGGATGTCGGAATCTCTGCCATAGCCGTTTGACAGCATTCTTTGCTTGAATGAGGCGTTTAAGTGGAACAGGGATGGATGTCGGGTTTGGTGCTTCGGTAGGGATACGGTGTGTGCGAGCACGCACCGCATTTAGGACAGAGGTAGAAAACCCCGCGGCTGCCTCCTCGAGAGCCTCTATCGAGTCTATTCGAGGATTTGCCTCCACAGAGTTTTGAAGGGCAAGGACGGCTGCGTCCCAGTCGACTTCTTCCACCCAGTCCGGTACTCCCAGCGCAGTGAGATTAACGTCTGAGTCGACCACAACAGGGTTGTGATCAGAGTCCAGAGCGTTAATCACAGAGAGGTCAAAGTGAAATGGTATGTTTTTGGTGATCATGAAATCGATGACATCCGCGGCGCCGCGTGCCGGGTAGTGGGTTGGACCTCTCGGCCCGTGCGCGTGAAGGGTGGGGTTCCCGCTAATGAGACGGTACAGTCCCCGGCCCTTAACGTTCTGGGTGCGGCTGTGCCAGCTTGGGTGTTTTGCGTTGAAGTCGCCTGCAATGCAAACCCTGTGGTGTAGGTTCAGGAGTGCCGTGATGTCTGCTTCATGGAAGCGTCTATCCGGCGGGTCATATACCGCCTCAAGCACTAGGTCGTTCCCGCCCAAGGATAGCCTTATGGCGGTTGCTTCCAGGTGTTGTAGCGGAGGAATGGTAACAGGAGTGTGGGTGAGATGGTTCTTTATGAAAATGGCAGTACCACCGCCCTGTCGGCCGACCCGATCAGACCGTTGAGCGGCGTAACTTGGCAGGGTAAACTGTACACCGGCGTGCAAGTGCGTTTCACAGACCATCAGGATATCATTCCCGTGACTGTCTACGAACTCCAGCAGGCCAGGTCTCTGGTCTCTAACTCCATTTGCGTTCCAGAACGCAGCTCTAAATTAACGCACAGTTCTATGCGCCAATAAGAGCTCGTGGAGTTAGAATAGAGGTCCTTAGCCGTTTGAAGCATCGCGAGATGCTTCTGCACAGCGGAAATCCCGGGGTTGCTAATGGTTTCCCTGCAGCGTCGTAGGATTGGGAGGGAGCGCTGAACTAAGTCTGCGAACCAGGTCGCCAACTGAATAAACTCAGCCATGTCCTCAGATGCAAATGCGTCACCTACGGATAGTTGCGAGTTGTTTTGAGGCACTGGTACCTCAGGAGTGCCTGGGCCAGTCCGGGAGGACGGGCCAGCATTGGCGGGCTCAGCTGACACAGCTGGAACTTTAGGTGCTGGTGGAGAGGGGAGTTTCTCAACATTTTTGTTGGGATTCTGCCCCTCGGCAGGTTGTTTAGTGGTTTTACCCACAGACCGCTTCTTCTTCCCCTTCTTTTGGGAACGTTGCTCCTTTGGAGCGCTGCTAGATGTTGGAGCTGTCTCGCTACTCGCAACCGTAGGTGTGGCGCTATCTGGGACCGGCTCAGCTATTGTGGCGGCGACCTGGCTTGCTGTATAAAGCTATTTCTGCAGTGGAAAGCAGACGCCGAGCCCACCATGCAGCGAGCGGCTGCGACGGGCATCCCCCACTGCTGTATAAAGCTATTTCTGCAGTGGAAAGCAGACGCCGAGCCCACCATGCAGCGAGCGGCTGCGACGGGCATCCCCCACTACAGCTTCGCATCACGCAGCGACCAACCACTGCGCTTTATGGTTAAAAGACTACCAGCCAACCTCGACGTTGAATCCCTCAAGGTGGACCTTGAGGAAAAAGGCTACACAGAGGTGCAGGTTAGATAACTAAAACAACGAGGGCGCCCCTACCAAATTTTCTGGTAAGTTTAGCACGCACACCAAAAAGCCTAGAATGCATTAAGGAGCGGCTCATCTGTAACATGATGGTCACCGTGGAGGTCCTCAAAACAAACAACATAACACAGTGTTTTAATTGCCAAAAACTGGGGCACACACTTAATGACTCCGAAGAATTGCTCCCTCTCGTCTCCGCAATAGCTGATGTCACGTGAGAATGGCGTAGCACAGAGTTTCCTCGAGGTCCACATTTTCATAAACAAATCCGGCCCGCGAACTCTTTTCTCGGACAGTCTGGTAAAATATGTCCTTGTTTCAGCCTGCCACATTGTTACGTTGTTTTCTCGCCATGCAGTGATGTGAGGTACGTCAAACTTGAGCGTCTTTGATGGCGATATATCTTGGCACTCGGAAGTGCTTGTGTATATTATTTGTTTATATTTACAAAGCATAGTTATATATTTATTGCACACATGTTCCTGTCCATCTTCGTGTTGCCTGCATCAGTCATTATCATCACATGCCTTACTATTACTAGTGGTAGTGTAAGCTGTACTTACATACAAATATTCACTTAAGTTAAGACTTGAAGCTCCCACGGCGAGTGTTACTAATTATGGCTTAACGGGTAATCAGCCGTGTTATATTTAAAAAAGTCGAGCTTTCTGCCATACGAAACTCCATGGCCATCGTCAGGAACTGAATAGATGTAGCTTGACATGTTTACCTTTAACACGACTGATCACCCGTGAAGCCATAGTTAATTCACTTAAGCTGATTACAATGTTACATTATGTGGAAACTGAATATTCAGCTGCAAATTGCATTGAAATCAACATATGATCTCTTGGATATAAACATTGCCTTATTTTCATAGTCGTTTTGGGTGTCGCCTATTATTGTGCACCTAGTCCATACAGTTTACATCTCAACCTGGGGTAATTCAAACGGCGGACACATGTAAGACAGAACTTCATAGCACCGCTAAGGTGATTTATCTTCAGACGTCCCACACATCATTATCATGTTAAAAGGCAACTCAAGTGAATGATAATATGCCTAAGGTAAAGCGCAAATGATTGTATCATTTGCCATGTCTTCTACAAGCACAAAAATAACGCAATTGAAATATACATTTAAATAAATTAATATTCTTAGAAATTCCAGCAACTCCCAGTTGTTACTCTCAATTGTTTTTAATTAAAGCAGTTGAATAAATTCTCAATTGTGTTCCTTAAGAAGTATGATTTTCTTGTGAGCACATTGATTTTGTATTCAACTTACGACATTCTAAGGTATATATTTTGATTTCACGTAGAACTTACTATATTTTATCTCCATCACTTTCAACGTTTACACTATATTTTGCTATTTAACTGCCCACTAATGTGGGCTGCGAGAAATAATCAAAATATAACAAACATAAAAGAACACAGTAATAATAATAATAACAATAATAATAATAATAATAATAATAATAATAATAATAATAATAATAATAATAATAATAATAATAATAATAATAATAATAATAATAATAATAATAATAATAATAATAATAATAATAATAATAATAATAATAATAATAATAATAATAATAATAATAATAATAACCACATCAACACTAATAAACATAATAATGATAATAAACACACTAATGAGATAATAAATAACAATCAATAATAATTAACAGTAATGAACTAACAATATCACTAATAACAATAACTAAGCAAATACAGCAATAATGTTAATAAAAAACGGAGAAATGCCAATGAAACATTACGTGCCATCATGCTTGCACTTTACAATCTGTAATTCAAATGTTGGACAATAGCAGCATATACAGGATAGAGTTTATTCCCTGGAGAATAAAGATCCTGTGAGTAGAATGAGACTTTCTCGGTTGTTTGTGCTGTTATTGTCTATTATCACGAAGTACACATGCTGGTTCAATTGCCTCTCACCTCGCGTCCAGCGGTAACGTCGGTGGCCTCTCTTGCGCCGTGAACTTCTGCAACTCTTTTAACGCACGAAAGTTTATCTACTTACGGTGAGGCCGGCTGCAGTGGGCTACCTGGTATATTGTCCTTCCTGTAAAGGCTGGAATGTAATGTACAATCTTGGCTGCTTCCACTTACGAAGCGCTAATAGTGTCGTGTACCTGCAAAAAGCATATTGAAATGATGAATCTTCCAAAAGTTGCAGATATCAGTAGAATCTTGAGCTGGGATCTTCAGATAGAGGGCCCTAATGGGCTAATTATCGACGGGCCCTTAAACATTATGCACTCACTCACTCTCCGGATAGCCGTGCTACATGTATCTATGTATGTATGTATGTATGTATGTATGTATGTATGTATGTATGTATGTATGTATGTATGTATGTATGTATGTATGTATGTATGTATGTATGTATGTATGTATGTATGTATGTATGTATGTATGTATGTATGTATGTATGTATGTATGTATGTATGTATGTATGTATGTATGTATGTATGTATGTATGTATGTATGTATGTATGTATGTATGTATGTATGTATGTATGTATGTATGTATGTATGTATGTATGTATGTATGTATGTATGTATGTATGTATGTATGTATGTATGTATGTATGTATGTATGTATGTATGTATGTATGTATGTATGTATGTATGTATGTATGTATGTATGTATGTATGTATGTATGTATGTATGTATGTATGTATGTATGTATGTATGTATGTATGTATGTATGTATGTATGTATGTATGTATGTATGTATGTATGTATGTATGTATGTATGTATGTATGTATGTATGTATGTATGTATGTATGTATGTATGTATGTATGTATGTATGTATGTATGTATGTATGTATGTATGTATGTATGTATGTATGTATGTATGTATGTATGTATGTATGTATGTATGTATGTATGTATGTATGTATGTATGTATGTATGTATGTATGTATGTATGTATGTATGTATGTATGTATGTATGTATGTATGTATGTATGTATGTATGTATGTATGTATGTATGTATGTATGTATGTATGTATGTATGTATGTATGTATGTATGTATGTATGTATGTATGTATGTATGTATGTATGTATGTATGTATGTATGTATGTATGTATGTATGTATGTATGTATGTATGTATGTATGTATGTATGTATGTATGTATGTATGTATGTATGTATGTATGTATGTATGTATGTATGTATGTATGTATGTATGTATGTATGTATGTATGTATGTATGTATGTATGTATGTATGTATGTATGTATGTATGTATGTATGTATGTATGTATGTATGTATGTATGTATGTATGTATGTATGTATGTATGTATGTATGTATGTATGTATGTATGTATGTATGTATGTATGTATGTATGTATGTATGTATGTATGTATGTATGTATGTATGTATGTATGTATGTATGTATGTATGTATGTATGTATGTATGTATGTATGTATGTATGTATGTATGTATGTATGTATGTATGTATGTATGTATGTATGTATGTATGTATGTATGTATGTATGTATGTATGTATGTATGTATGTATGTATGTATGTATGTATGTATGTATGTATGTATGTATGTATGTATGTATGTATGTATGTATGTATGTATGTATGTATGTATGTATGTATGTATGTATGTATGTATGTATGTATGTATGTATGTATGTATGTATGTATGTATGTATGTATGTATGTATGTATGTATGTATGTATGTATGTATGTATGTATGTATGTATGTATGTATGTATGTATGTATGTATGTATGTATGTATGTATGTATGTATGTATGTATGTATGTATGTATGTATGTATGTATGTATGTATGTATGTATGTATGTATGTATGTATGTATGTATGTATGTATGTATGTATGTATGTATGTATGTATGTATGTATGTATGTATGTATGTATGTATGTATGTATGTATGTATGTATGTATGTATGTATGTATGTATGTATGTATGTATGTATGTATGTATGTATGTATGTATGTATGTATGTATGTATGTATGTATGTATGTATGTATGTATGTATGTATGTATGTATGTATGTATGTATGTATGTATGTATGTATGTATGTATGTATGTATGTATGTATGTATGTATGTATGTATGTATGTATGTATGTATGTATGTATGTATGTATGTATGTATGTATGTATGTATGTATGTATGTATGTATGTATGTATGTATGTATGTATGTATGTATGTATGTATGTATGTATGTATGTATGTATGTATGTATGTATGTATGTATGTATGTATGTATGTATGTATGTATGTATGTATGTATGTATGTATGTATGTATGTATGTATGTATGTATGTATGTATGTATGTATGTATGTATGTATGTATGTATGTATGTATGTATGTATGTATGTATGTATGTATGTATGTATGTATGTATGTATGTATGTATGTATGTATGTATGTATGTATGTATGTATGTATGTATGTATGTATGTATGTATGTATGTATGTATGTATGTATGTATGTATGTATGTATGTATGTATGTATGTATGTATGTATGTATGTATGTATGTATGTATGTATGTATGTATGTATGTATGTATGTATGTATGTATGTATGTATGTATGTATGTATGTATGTATGTATGTATGTATGTATGTATGTATGTATGTATGTATGTATGTATGTATGTATGTATGTATGTATGTATGTATGTATGTATGTATGTATGTATGTATGTATGTATGTATGTATGTATGTATGTATGTATGTATGTATGTATGTATGTATGTATGTATGTATGTATGTATGTATGTATGTATGTATGTATGTATGTATGTATGTATGTATGTATGTATGTATGTATGTATGTATGTATGTATGTATGTATGTATGTATGTATGTATGTATGTATGTATGTATGTATGTATGTATGTATGTATGTTCTTATGCTAATGCGTGCGTAAGTTCCATTTCAGTTTTCCTAACGCCTCTTCTATGTAAAACTGATATAAAATACTGAAGTTGTAAATATCGTACTTTGTGATATCCTTCCAAGTCGAAGCACTTCGGTAACCTGAACACATGAGAAGTGCTTCTTGTGCTTAGGGGTCTCTGACTATGACGACGACGACATACTGGCAGGCTGTGGTTCAGCCCGACGATATTTTTCTGCGTACCCACCCTTAATAGGGTTTAACCGCAGGTAGGATTTTTTGGTAAAGGGTGGTTAAGGGTGTTGTTTTTTAAATTTAGGTTATGGCTTATATAATAAGGAGGCTATTTTGCCCCTTAGCTGATGACTCACAGAACTCAGCAATGTTTGCATTCTGTGGAGATAAAGAGTGTTTAAACAATTTTTAAGATCTTTCGATCTTTTTAAATTTTGAATTTTGATGGTGGGTTGAATTTTTGAACCGAATAGCTCTTTGTTGGGATTATTTTGTAGTTTAGCTTTTGCTGCTGATGGGTAAACTACTTTGTTATGGGATATACCCGCAAGCCATACGGGGTACCCTGTACGACCTGAAGCGGCGTGTTGTGGGGTCATAATCACCTAGAGATCTAACCAGGACGCTTTGGTGGTTGGGTAATTTGGCGTACTATTTTGCTGCCCGGCGCCTAATTTCATCCTCCACGTATGGAAGAGATGAGGCTTCGTGAAGTAGTCTCACGGGGAAGGATAAAGGGACAGAGTAGATGGACCGAAGTCCTCTGTTCTGCGCCCTCTGGAGCCACAGAAGCCAACTACCCGCTGCCATGCCCCACACTTCACAGGCGTAAAGCATGAGGGGGATAATCAGGCCTCTGAATAGGTGTAGTTTCAGGCGGACTGGCATCTCGGATTTCAGCATAGGGTACAGTGAGGCAATAGCCCCCTGCGACCGCACTGATAGGTCTCTGATATGACTTCGAAATGTTAGACTTTTGTCTAATTTAACTCCCAAATAGGTGATGGTGTCTCTCCACTGGATCCTTTGACCCCGAAGTTGGAAGGTGGGGCAGTCTGCAGGTGTGGGACGTCTCGTGAACAGGATGGCATGGCTCTTGTCTGGATTAACAGACATTCTCCATCGTCGGCACCAGTCTTGGACTAGGCGGAGGTGTCTTTGAATAGGGTTGAAGGCTCTGTGGATGTTTCTGTTGGTGCAGTATAGTAGTACGTCATCTGCATATTGCGCTAGATTGACCTGTGGTTCGGTTGGGAAGTCTGCCATGTAGACACTGAAGAGGGTAGGGGACAAAACAGAGCCCTCGGGGACTCCGCCTCTTATTGGCCTGATTGTGGAGGTTCGTCCAGCAACTGTGACTATAAGGGTCCGATGTCGGAGGAAACTGTGTAGGATGTGTATGAGCTGTGTGGGTAGCCCCAGGTGAATCAGCTTATGAAGTAGCCCTGTGTGCCAGGTGGTTGAGAAGGCCTTTTCCACATCCAAAGATACCGCAGCGGTGAATGCGCGTTCCTGAAAACCCAGGGCAGCAGCCTCCACCACACGCAGCAGTTGCTGAGGTGTAGAGTGCCCAGGTCGAAAGCCGAACTGATCTTCTGGGATGGCTTGCATGTTTCCCAGTAAAGGGGATAATCGGGTTAGGATCATCCTCTCTAGAACTTTCGAGAGGATGGACAAAAGGCTTATGGATCTGTAGTTGGAGGGATGCACCGGGTCTTTCCCAGGTTTCAAAATGCATATCACCCGAGCCTCTCTCCACTCGCGTGGAAAGTGACCCAGGGTAAGGCACATATTGAACACTCTAGTTAGGAAGAGCACGGCGTTGAAGGGAAGGTGACGAAGCATGAGGGGTGTTAGTCCGTCAGGTCCCGCCGCCTTTTTGATTTTGAGGCGTTTTAATGCGCCATGGGTTTCGCTGGGACGTATCACCGGTAGTCGTTCCGCATTCTCCGGCGGACGTCGTAAGAATCGACGTACTTCTTGGCGGGTACGTTCTGAGAATCTATAGTCCTGGGGGTCGTCTCTGGGACACATGGTCCGCTCTAGATAGTCAGCGAACACGTTGGCTTTGGCTTCAGGCTCGTATGCCAGGCCTCGGGTGCCCTGAATTGGCGAGTTGTATTGGCCACGACGGTTTCGAAGGCATCTGGCGATCTTCCACACGTCCCCACTTTCAGTGTCCAGGCTGGCCATCTTGCTCTCCCACGCTTGCACTCGGTGCTCACGCAGTCGAGCCCCGACCAGTCGGCGCAGTCGCCGTAATAGGGCTCTGTTGTGGGGTGTGCGATGCCTTTGATAGAGTCTTCGTGCCGCCCAGGACCGACGGATAAGGAGGATTATGTCAAGTGGGAGGACATCTGGGTGTAAGGGAGCTGGAGCTCGGATTGTCAGGTTTTGGGCAGTTCTTGTCACGATGGATGTGAAAGAAGAAACTGCCGCTTCAAGAGTTGGGATGTCGTTGATTCTGGGGTTAGGTGGGATGGAGGTACGAAGGCAGTTACGGACACCTTCCCAGTCCGTTTCCCGAGTGTAATTTGAGCTGTCGTGACTGGCAATCCGGGTATTGATTTCTGCCAGTACTGGGTTGTGGTCTGACTGGAGAGCATTTATTGATGTCAGTGTGAGATGAAATGGGAAATGCTTTATGATCGCAAAGTCTATGACAGAGGGTAGTCCTAGACTATGCGGGTGATGTGTGGGTTGCCACGGGCCCTCCACCCTTAGTTCGGGGTCCGCATCTATGAGGCGGATGATGGAATTGCCTCGGGCATCCGCCCTTCGACCACAGTGCCAGCGTTGGTGTTTGGCGTTGAAGTCCCCAGCTAGGATGACGTTGGGATAAAGGGCTAGGATGGAATGGTAGTCATTAGGGACAAACTGCCTTCGTGGAGGGTGATATACTGAGACTATCAGTATCTCTGTGCCGTCAAGGTTCAGAGTGATAGCCGTGGCCTCTAGTGTTTGAAGGGGTGGGAGCTGGATTGGGCGATGGACTACGTTTTTCCTTACGAACACCGCCGTTCCGCTTCCAGGACGACCTTGACGATCAGTTCTGTGGCAAACGTAGCCCGGTAAACGGAAGCGAGCATTTGGGCGTAGGTGGGTTTCGCTAACTAGAATAGCGTCTAGGGCATAAGTGCGGGCAAAGTGGGATAACTCCCCCGCCTGGCCAGCCAATCCGCACGCGTTCCAAAACGCGAACCGAAATGAGGTGCTTGGCCTAGTTTGTCTGGCCATTTTCGGTGTTTTGAAGTACGGAGGTTAGGAGGGCGAGCCCCTCCATTACAATGAGCGTCTTGGCTGTTGAGTCGCTCGCAGAGCTATATCTCACGATGAGATCGCAAATCCTTTGCCCATGGGTCTGCAAAACTAGCTGCGCCCATTTGAGCAGGTCAGTGAGCTGAAAGGTAGGGGATGAGGGGGTGTTGTTTGTGGAAGGAGGGGGTGCTGGTGTCTCCTCGGCTCTAGCCTCCTCCTGATGTTGTCGGGTGGTGGAAACATCCCTCGCTTCGACCACTCTGGGTGCTCGTTTGGGCTTCCGGGGTTTTCTCTCCCTCTGCGGCCTTGGGATTGTTTGTGGGGGAGGTTTATTTTGGGGCTGATGTTGTGTATTGTGTGATGGTTGCTGGTGTTGTTCTCGAGTCCATGGATTACCCGAGGTGCGTTGGTTCGTTTGAACTTGCGAAACTCTAGGGGTGTTGGCTAATTGGGGTTGAGGGGCCTGGTAATTTGAGGTGGAAGGTCTCACTTGGTCTCCTCTGACGGGAGTTGGACCTTGAGGTATCTGTGGTCTCCTGGAGGCGATCACTCTCTTCCTCGCAGGGCAACCTCCATAGCAGGCCACATGTTTGCCCTTGCAGTTTGCGCAGGTGGGATCATCTGTGATCTGTCTAGGGCAGGATTCTTTGTGGTGCGCATCACCACAGCGAAGACATCTAAGGTTTCTGCGGCAGAAATGGCTCGAATGGTTGAAGCCAAGGCACCGGTAGCATTGTGGGGGCCCAAAAGAACTCCTCACAGCTTCCACCTTCACCCTGAGGTAGCAGAGAGACGTGACTCCGTCGATTTTCATCTCCGGATCACACGCCCTCTCCACCACAACCAGGAAAAGAGGAATTGGTCTCTTGGCTTCCCCGTTCTCGCCCGGTTTGGTAAGTTGCCTTACCAGTCGAGGGGTGATGCCTTTGCGTCTGAACTCTTCTTCGATATCGCCCACGGGCGTATCTAATGGAAGACCTCTGATGACACGGCGGATGTCTCGAGTTTTGTCGAGACCAAACGTAAAGTGAGGGAGATTTTTCTTGTCAAGGACAGATAGGAGGGTGTTATAGTCCCTCACATGGTTCGTCTGAAAGACATAGCGGCTTTTCCTCCTCGTCACCGAGCACGACCCCGAAAGTGTTGGCATGACTTCTTTTAAGAAGCCCACCATACCCCTGAAATCGTCTACAATGATAGGCGGAATATGCTGCTTGTCTGATTTTTCAGTTGGTTCACCAGTTGGTTCACCAGTTTGTTCGTCAGTCGAGATAGTTGATGGGTTCTGTTGGCGCTTCTTCCGACGGTTGACCACCTCTCGAAATTGTGCCTCGTCCACCTCAGTAGAGATGTCAGAGGAGCTTGCCTCGTCTTCGTCCATCCTGGACGTTTCAGACTGGACGACGGTCTCGTCTGTATTGGATTCCGCATCTGAATCCTCGCGGGAGCTGTCAGAGTTTGCCTCTGAGGTTCGGCCTAAACGTGAATTTGATTCGCGTTTAGCGCCTTGGTTGGACGTATATCCGGTTAATGCCAAACGTTTGGCGTTGCCATTTCCGCCTTGTATGGGCTTTCGGCGTCGCCGGTTGACTGTCTCCTGAGGTGAGCTTGCGGAGACGTTATTGTTTGCGCCAGATGTGCTGGGCATTGCTGAGTTCTCGTTATCGAGTCTGGTTTTGCTGTTTTTAACAGTGGGATTAGGTTTTGTAGACATAATATTGTCGGGCTGACCACTTACCTTCAGCAGCGGTTGCTAAGAAGCGCTGCCAACAGAGGACCGAACACCCAAAAAGGATGCGCCTATATCCACCCGAAGGTGTTGGCTCTAGCCTTGTTGACAAACCGCTACTGCTTGTTAGTCGGGACCTTGCTCGCAGTATATTGGAGACCAATACCGATGCTTGATACAAGCACCAATCAGGCACTCCAATGCAAAGTCCAATCTCGAGACAGATGTTGCCGCTCCAGGAAAGCAGTCTTCGGTAAGCTCTAAAGTTTGCTTTCCAAACTTCTTATAGAGCTACCCTACGTAGACTTTGGCTAATGTATTAGCCCGAAGTACGAAGCCTGTGCACCACCGGCATGCGCACTCCACCTTCTTGCGGGATCTCCTGCTCCGTGGGGGATGGCCGAAAATTCCGTCTTTCCACCAGTGACAAGCAAATCACGTCCGCTCTGGTCGAACGACGACGCGAGATCTCTGACTATGAAGACTTTATCCACCTCGCAAAGGCAGCGAGCGAATGAATATTAATGTTACTGAGGATCAAACTGTGAGCGACGTTCCTACCAAATTTGCATGATAGCATTAACTAGCTTGTATCTTAAACGCACAGTTCTACGTCAATCGGATTACTCACGACTGCATTACATTCCCTTTTCACTTAAATAGACATGGTAAATAGTGAAAGGCTAAACAAAGAGAAAACGTTGTAAGAAAAGCAAAAGAATCAATAGCAGTGTATGAAACAGCAAATGAAAAATAATAAAATCGAGAAAAAGTCTTAAGGCTTCTGCTTTAAAATAAAAGCACGCCAAGAATTAAAGATAGGTAAAGTGCGGTTTATTTATTCCAACGGTGCGCTGGAGACTTAAACAATTACGTGTTATTACAGTATAAGTAGAATTAATGACCGTAACATTTAAAAAAATTGTGATGGACACTACTAAACATTTTCGTATTTCCATGAGGCTATAATACATATCCAGCAAAATAAATCACTTTTTATAATCTTCGAAAATAAATAAAGCATACAGTCAACAAATACGCGGCAAACTGGGAAGATGTATATATGTATAGTAAGCAGATGAATTTGTGAAATAACTCTACGGTACCAAACTAAAATAAATAGAAATCAGAAAAGACGAAAGAGAAGTTATTCACAACGGTATGCAGGGGGGGCAGAACCTAAAGTCCAAAAGAAGAAGAAGAAGAAGAAGAAGAAGAAGAAGAAGAAGAAGATATAGAATCTGGACATTTTAAGTTTGTTTTGAAAACTGCCATTGTGTAAAGTGCATCAAGCATCGACAAAGCTTTGTGTGTGTTAACTGAATAATTTACTCATCAATTTACAACAGAGCAAGCTTTGATCTGCTTTGCACTAAAACTTCCGAATCATTCAGCTTTAGCGTAAATTAGTAAATAACTGTTATAACTCTCCTGCGCATTTTTCTGGATATGTTTCTGTGGTTCATACCGTTAATATCGCATAGCAGTGTTTGTATGACAGTCCATTCCAGTTAAACAAAGCAAATGTCTCATGTTGCTCTTTAAAAAACTGCTATCACTAAATCGCAGATACTTCCATGCTGAAGGTCCACGATGATTAGAAACTTTTTGTAATTCATGCAATATTTCAGCTGTTTGGTTTCGTGTGTCATAATTATTCACATCAAAAATGTATTCAGATATTTATACGCATTTACAAAACACATCCTCACGTGCAAGGAATACTATATCATAATAATATGCATGGAATTAAAATAGAAGCTAAATAGCTCATGTTTGCATTCAAAATTAAGAGATTCGGTTTCGTCATGCTTTATGGAATGGTTTTCAATATTTTAGTTATGTAAATTTTATGCGAAGGATTTATCAAAGGATTTATCAAGATTTATTGCAAAGATTTATCAAAATTACGCCATAGACATTAATATGATTTATTTTTTCATTAAATTCAAAACCACCAGTAAGCTTAAAGGAACGTTGTGTTGCACTCTTACTATCCATAAATCTGGACAATCTGATAGGCACTAAAAAGAGTATTTTTAAACTCGTGCGTTTAAGTGTTGTATCTGTGTGCTAACGTTGAGTTTTCTCCTCGCAAATGCCTTTCTGGTCTGCGTAAGTGGCATTCAAGGCCGATTTCAGCGTCTCAGTGTATGATCTAGTACTATGTTTAACTTTGTCGTGCTGGGAAATGATTTACAGCAGTAATGGTGTGCCTAATTTATGAATGGACATGATTCGGTGTACAATAAGAACCTTCAATATGCTCTCCAGCAACGTCAGTACATGTTGCTAGCTTCCTAGCAACTTCATTATTCCGTCACAAAATCATTGTTTGGGGGTATCACGCACCCACTCTTGGCAGCCGAATGCAATTACTCGTTGTTGCCGAACCTTTTATCGCAGCGCATAATCGGATACAGCGGGATCTGGTGAATATGTTGGGTGTGGCATAACAATGAATTATAGAGATGTCAAATTTGCAATTGTGGTGTTGCTGGTGTTGAGCCGTGCATTGTCGTGCTGAAAGAGCACTCCTTTCGACCATTTTCCCTGTCGCCAACACTGAATCCTGTGTCCAGGTCGTGTAAGTACTCCCAGCCGTTAAAATTTGTTCCTTGTGGAAGCCAGACCAGGAGTAGTGCGTCACTTCATTGTCCAAGTGTTCCAAAAGACGAGTGTCATCCTGAAGATGAAGCAGCACAAAATTTCTTAGGCCTAAAACCCCCAGGATGCTTCTTTTGGATGGATTTTATCTTCTTCTGATAAAATCCATCCCACAAAAATCCTGATCTTCATTCTTCATTTCCAACAGTCGACGACAAATATCGACTCTCTTCTATGTTTGGGCTTATGTCAAGTCCCATGGAGCCAATTTACACAAACGTTTTTCATATCCAAATCATGATGAATAATAGTGAGGAAGGTTGCACGGCCGAAGCCCGACTTCCATTCAAGTTTATCAAAGGTTATGAGGTGAAACAGTAATCCAGTTGTAAAGAGCCCTTTGTGGAGGATCTTCTTAGCCACATACTGCAGACACATTTCTGACTAGCGTAACGTATATGTCACGTAACAGTCTGCCATTGTGTTCTCTTGTGGGCGGCTATGCATGCGCTTGACATTACTATTGCTGTATATCTCTCAGATAAACTCGATTATTGATACTTAGGCATGTTTCTGCCAGTAGTAAACGGGAAGAGGTCAGTGTCTGATGTTGCATTACAAATATGTAATTCGTAATTTCAGAGGTGCGTTAAAGAAATATTAGTGAATATCTGCTACTTTGACTCCTTCCTTACACAAAAATCATTTTGTCCATCTTTCCATCTTTATCCATGATTGTTGCCTTCCATCTTGTCCATGGCCTCTCCGAATGCAATTGCCAGCTAGCGTCTCTGTGATACACTAGTATCACTTCGCCCTCATACGAAATGACGTGTTCTTAGATTGAGCGCTATTTTTAAAACCAGCAATTGCAAATTATTTCCAATCGCCCCTCGTAGTTCTAGGTGCTGTAGATAAAATTTGATCTTATCATCCTATCGGATCCCACATGCATTACTAGGAATTCACCGCCAGGGGTAGGTAATGTTTACAACCTTACTATGACTTCCTTTCCCAGATATGCCACGTCATAGAGCACCAGAATGTGTAGTCACTCAGACTCCTATGTTGCATTGACTCAGGAAATGCTGGTACAGCGGCTCCAAATGTTTTCCGAACCACGTGTTCCTAGCCGCGTTGGGAAGACAAGATAGCCTATCGATAGGTTATGCCACGTGGCCTCAAAAGTCGACTTACCAGATAATATACCTGTTTACAAGGATGAGGGTCATAATGTGTTTGTAAGTCCAAAGAAAATATCATCCCAATACTTCTCTTAGACTTGGTCGTAAGAAAACAATCTCAGTGTTAAGAAAACAGCATTAACGTTACAAATCCAGAACGAACTCGCAGCGAGGATGGAAAGTAAATATTCGGCATTAGAGGCGTCATTTCACTCTATATCACTCTAAATTTAAAATGTTTCAATAATTTTAGTATATCACGATTTTTATTTAGTCTATTCTGGGACAACACGAGCATTGCTTTTACTCCACGAACATAAAACCATGTAATTGACGAAGTTTAAAACATTGAATGGCTGTTTGTAGGAAATAGCAGGAAAACAGAACGTCAAAGGAAAATGAAAGTTTAGCGTAACACAAATAATAGAAGTACTGCAAATCGCAAGACTATGTTTCAAAACCTATGAGCCATCAGCCTCTCTATACGTTACGACGTAGCTTCTCTTATGATGATGATGATGATGATGATGATAATGATGATGTTGATAGTGATTATTATTATTATCATTATCATCATCTTCACCACCACCACCGCCGCCGCCGCCGCCACCACCACCACCACCACCACCATCATCATCATCATCATCATCATCATCATCATCATCATCATCATCATCATCATCATCATCATCATCATCATCATCATCATCATCACTATTACTGTTAGATATTATTATTATTATTATTATTATTATTATTATTATTATTATTATTATTATTATTATTATTATTATTATTATTATTATTATTATTATTATTATTATTAATATTATTATTATTATTATTATTATTATTATTATTATTATTATTATTATTATTATTATTATTATTATTATTATTATTATTATTATTGTTGTTGTTGTTGTTGTTGTTATTGTTATTGTTGTTATTCTTATTCTTATTGTTCTTGTTATTATTATTATTATTATTATTATTATTATTATTATTATTATTATTATTATTATTATTATTATTATTATTATTATTATTATTATTATTATTATTATTATTATTATTATTATTATTATTATTATTATTATTATTATTATTATTATTATTATTATTATTATTATTATTATTATTATTATTATTATTATTATTATTTAAATACATGCAGAAAAGTATGTGCTGAATTTTGCTATAGAACACAATTGATTATTTAGCTTCTTGTTTGCTCCCCGCTGACCACTCATCAGAGGAACACACAAAAAAGTAAATAACCCTGTTGAAGCCGTGCTGGACCCGGCGGACCAGCCGCAACTAATTCATAAGAAAATGTTTCGTCTATTTACCCTACATCCTCTCGTCCTTAGGAAAACATTTCGAGCCGACTGTACTCAAATCTATTACGTAGAAAAATTTACTGCATTTCCCACTATTTCACCAAAAATCCTTGCATACCTTTTTCTTACTTTTAAATCACTTTTGTTAAATATTACTTGTATCAGTTTTAAATCTTTGATACATACAGGGTGAAAGGAATGTCATTACATTCCTTCTAAAATGTGCTTCATAGAAGCATTAGAAACAAAAATGTCGAATGGCATTTTGATCTTCGATCAGTCGATTTCGAAAAAATAAATAGTTTTTTTTTATCCAAGTTGGATGCGTAATTGCACAGGAATGTGCAATATTTGTTATTTGTAAGGTGCGTAGAGTAACTTGTTTCTGACATAACTTTGGTAGTAATTATGGGACATCACACAGAGTTTCGAAATAATTAATCACTTAAAAGACGTGAAGGAATACTATGAGCTGCTATTTCACAGATGACGTAACTCGACCACGTTGCACTGAGATTGGTCAGGGACTTCACCTGGTTTGTGGATGTAAACAGCTTTCGCTTTTGGTAATGTTTTGGGAGCTAACGCTTGTAATTGGCCTACACTGTCACACAGATACGGAAGGACAAGGCAGAATATGCAGTGTTGCCAGGTTGTTTTCGATAAAACTAAAATATCCCCATAGTAAATGGTCGGAGACAAAAACGTAAGATACAAAATGTGTTCCAAATACCGAGATCTACCACTGGTTTAAATTGATGTAATGACTTCCCTTACACCCGAGATATATATATATTAACGTTGCTGAAAAGCTGAAGAAATGAAAATACGCCAGACGGGGAGAAAATTTCACTGTAATATATTTTTACCTTCTCTGACGCGTAACTAGAGAAAGTATTGTATTCCACCCAAACATTCCACGTCAGATTTCAAGGTAAATATGTTTTGAGGCCCCCTGAATAAAACAGAAAGCATTTTTAGAAAAAACTAACCTTTACATGGAATATTTTTCCTCCGTCTCAGGGTCATAAACTCACGGTATTTGGAGATAAGATTTATTGTTGAGTTGGGCAATGTAAATGTAAGTGCAGTGTTAGTATGGTAATGTTCAGGAAGGGATGTTACTTATATTACTCAAATCTAAAAGCTCAGAGCTGTGTTGTGATTCGTGTGGGGGTATAAATCAACTGCTATGATTGCTATTTAGTCTTAAGTACTTTTGGCACAGTTTGCAAGAGATTGTCCTTTGGTGACTCTGATAGCTTCCCTTACGTATAGCTTATAAACAGTGTGAGACGACGATTTTTACTGAATTAATTTTAAAGTTGAAGTGCAGAACACGAAAATGCTACATTCAGCTCATGATCAAGTATGTTTTATTGTTAGAGCGAATGCTCACTTTCTTTCTTTTTTCTTTTATTCTTCTTTTTTCTACATTCTTTCTTATAGTAATTTCAAGGCAGTATACAACAGCTTTGCGCTTCCTAGCAAAAATACCAGATCCTGTTTCCTGATATACAACCATGCCTGTACCACGCTTAATTTAGGTTAACCAGAGATCATGGTCGAACCTTGGCTTAATACCATTTTAAAAATTTTGTGTCAGGGACCCAACCATCTCTCATCGTTATGATGCTATTTTTAATCTTCGATCCTTCTCTCTTATCAGCGCCATTACTTCAACGTTTATTGTAGTCCTAGGCAGCGCAAAGTAGTTTCTTTTTGTATTATTATGTTAATTATGTACCTACTTGTAGGTCGGCCACCCAAATTTACCGCTCACCGTTTTTCTTGTACTCACCTCGTTCATTCTCTCTGAAGCAGTTTCTTTTCTTCTGGCCAAATGTAAAATTCCGAGGCGTTGGGAGCCGATTCTATTCTTTTTATACAAATAGCAACAATTCGTAAGATTTACGAACATGATTTTGTCTAAAATACTGCATATAATTATTTAATTAAATAATCAGCTAGATTGTTAACAGTACTAGAAGAAAATAAGTCCTTTACACGTTATGTATGTGAAAGGAATTTATTTAAAATCGAATATCACTACATCCATCGGTCCAATACCACAACCACAGCTGGGAAAAAAGTCTCACTGCATTATGACTGTAGCGAGGCATTTAGACATCATTTCAAATATGCTACAAATTGCACCTCTACGCGGGGCTAGATTAAATAATAGAAGAGAAGAATTTAAATTTCAGGTTTAATAATTCGAATAGGATCGATGTGAGAAAAGAATAAATTTTAAAGAAACTATTCCGTGAAGAAAATATTAATCCTGAGAGAAGAGAGAAGAAAGAAGGCGAGAAAGGTGACAGAAAAGAAGAACGAGGAAAGGTAGACAAGAGAACTGAAGAACGAAGAAGGAAAGGAGAATAAAATACGATTCGCAAGAACTTTTCCTTCTTCTTCTTCTTCTTCTTCTTCTTCCTCTTATTCTTCTACTTCTTCTTCTTCTTCTCCTTCTATAGTGTATACAGACTGTACCAAAAAGTACCGACAACGCTTAGTACGTATGTTGTGCTGGACGCCAAACTGATTGGTTTTCAAATAGGAATCTGTAACACAGCGAAGTGTGCGTTCACATTTCGTCAATAAGTCCAACATCAAGCTGTCAACATTAGCCGGGTTTCGAACTGTGTATCTCCTACGTCATTGCAGAGCTTATGTCGGTGGTGGTAAGCCTCATGTACACGACCCAATATGTGCAGTTGTCTCCGTGGACTCGAGCCATAAGGTCATCCGCTAACGTTACAGGAGTGTCATACAGCATAACCCTCCATACAACCCCACAGAAAATAGTCCAGAGGAATCAGATCTGGCGACCATGCAGGCCATGGCACTAGTCCACTTCTACCAATCCATCGGTTTGGACATGTGAGATTGAGGTGATTTCGCACATTTACATCAAAGTGTACTGGAGCTCATGTCAGCCATTTTAGCAGCTGTGTACTGTTACGTGTAGCACTGATGTTATAAAACGTTACTATACTGGAAACTACACAAGTAGCACAGTAGGATGCGCACAAAGAACTCTATGGAGGAATTTAGTGCATGGGCAGGAATTTTATTACGCTCAGGTCGTTCATCCAGTACACAGATGTCTAAATGGTTGCGTACCTTCCGTATTAAGATACCAAAACGAATGCTCACAAATTGTCACAACCGTTCTACTCAAACTTCGACGCACTCCAGCGTCCAAACGGAGCATTTCTGGACAGGGGTTCCTATTTGAAAACCGATCAGTTTGCCATCCCGTACAGCATACTTAGCGTTGTCGGTGTTTTTTGGGTCACCAAGTATAATTGTTACATATTTACATATTATTGTAATTATATATTATTAGAATTATTGTCCTTAGAGATAATAGTCAATATATTGAGGAATAAAAAAGGTAATAAAAAGAATGGCGGATACTAAAGAGTTGAGTGACAGAGGTGAAAGGAAAGGAGAGAAAAAACAGGAAAGGAAGGTAGGGTAGCAGAAAGTAGTAAACTGAATCCATAGTGGAAAATATAATGCAGCAGATAGTTAATTTATCAGTGGATTTAACACGAACGATTAAGTATAGCTTCGGAAAACTAAACCGGGCTATAAAATGTTGAAAATAATTGAACTCAAATAATTGAGCAAAACAGAAATGAAAGTAGAAGCAGAAAACTAACATTACATCTTTTATAAAAAAAATGTATATTTTGCGTATTTTAATGTTAACCTAAAAGATCAAAATTAAACATGGGCTCCACATACTGTTTGCAAAACATGTAGTGAAGGACTAAGACAGTGGTTAATGGAAAACAGAAATAAATGAAGTTCGGGATTCCTATGATATGAGTGAGTGAGCAATGGGGTTTAAGGGCCCGTCGACAACTAGGTCATTAGGGTCCCAAGTCCAAAATAAAATCTCACCACTAAAAAGTTAAAACGTGAAAATTAAAATAACTAAAGACGGAAGTTAAAAGGACTAAAAATGACAGTTAAAACAGCTAAAAAATTAAAGCCAGTAGGAACTTATTTTACTAAAAAGGTAATCTAGTAATACTGTTTAAAAGCTAAACACACCAGAAGTAAAACATCCTAAAATTCCAAATCCGCCAATATAAAAAACATCTTACACTTGCTTACTAAAATTAATTTTGGCAACAAACCGCAGTACTGCAGCTACAGCTACTCGGTCATTGCCTAAAACGGAGTGCAGAGTAAGACCCAGGACAAGGGACTGGGGCTCACGAGCGTAACGCGGACAATCAAGAAGGACATGTGCGACGGAAAGTGGGACCGTGCACGTCGCACAAACAGCCTCCGGATCACCGCGCAAAAAATGTGCATGCGTGGCTCGAGTGTGGCCTATCCTCAGGTGGGTTGAAATCATCTCCTCACGCCTGGAATCTCTGCAAGATGTTTGCCAGGGTTGTACCGTGTCCTTGATTGTCCGTAACTGAGTGCCAGCTAACGCTTCCCAAGACTCCTGCCAGACAGCATATTATAGATGGCGACGGAAGTTTTTCTGAACTTCTGTATAAGGGAGCGTACGTGTAGAACACTCCGGCAGGCGACATGCAGACTTAGCAGCTGCATCCGCCGCCTCGTTGCCGGGAATACCAACATGGCCTGGACACCAGATAAAAACGAACTGGTATCCGCGAGATAACTGAGATAAAAGTGTCTGTATTTTAACAATTAATACCGAGTTGCCAACAAATTGTTGTAGCGCCTGAAGAGCGCTCAGCGAATCGCAACATACAATAAAAGGCCCAGGAACTGACCGGGAGATAAAAAGTAAGAAATAAAAGATGGCAAACAGCTCGGCGGTAAAAACTGAACTGGCGCCTGGAAGGCGGTATGTGTGAACGTCACCGTTGTATATAAATGCGGAACCCGTCGTACTACCCAACTGGGAGCCGTCGGTGAATACCGGAGTATAAGTCCGGTATTGGCCCAGAACTGCGATGAAGAGTTGACGAAACACCGAAGGAGGGGTAGCTATCTTTGCACAGCCCGACGCTCCAGGTCAAATCGTGCATGCTGGAGTTGCCAGGGAGGACAGTGGCCAAGTGAATGCCGTTCTACAACTGGAAGTCGGAGTTCGTTTGCGACAAGCAGTTCTCGAAACCTGATGCCACTTGGACGGGAGATTGTTTTTCCGCATATAACGGTGCGCAAGGTCTGGACGCAATACAGGTGAAAAAGAATGATGACCTGGATGAGCGGCCAACCTTGCCACGTAAGAACAAAGTAACACCGAGCGTCGAACAGACAGTGGAGGTTCGCCAGAATCAGCATACAGACAATCCACTCTGTGGTGCGAAAAGCCCCAGTAGCGACACGGATACCAGTGTGATGAATTGTGTCCAAAACGCGGAGTTTAGAGGCGGATGCGGAGCCATAGATAAAACAGCCGTAGTCCAATTTGGACCGGACCAGTGAGCGATACAACCTCAACATTACCGTTCGATCGCCACCCCATGATGCCCCAGATAAAACCCTGAGTATCCGAAGCGAACGACCGCAGGAAGCACGAAGATGACGAATATGGTGCTCCCAGGTGAGTTTGCTGTCGAGGTGTAGGCCCAAGAACTCCAGGTGCGGAACAAATGGAAGACGTGTGCCACGCAAATGAAGATCAGGAGGAGGGTGTACACCACGGAGTCGGTGAAAGTGGAGACACTGTGTTTTCGTAGGGGAAAACTGAAAGCCGGTGCGAGACGCCAACTAGGCGATGCATGTTATGGTCAGCTGCAGTTGACCCTCGATGTGCTCCATACTATAAGAGCGATAGTATATCACAAAGTCGTCAACATACAGCGACATCGGGATTCCGCTACGAACAGCACTAGTGGTGCCATTAATGGCAACGACGAAAAGCGTAACACTGAGAATTGACCCCTCCTGAACCTTCTCATGGGAGAGCGTGTTGCCTATGCGGACACGAAAACGGCGAATTAGTAAAAATTAAAAATAAAAAAGGACAAGTTACCGCGTAAACCATAACCGTGCAAAGCCGACGGTTGCGGATGGGGGTCCAATTTCAATGTGCATCCGCGCAAACCCTCCTCATTTTACACGTTTTTGATTTTGACTTTGGCTTGTGAAGGGAAAGCGGTAAAGGACCTTGCTCCTTCTACATTAAACGTGAAGTTGACCGAAACTGTGGCCCTGTGAAAAATGCGACCAGAGTAAGAATTCATTCGATCTATATCTATATACAAATAGACGTCATGTATGAGGTTGATAAACCACAAATTCCAAAACCAGTTGACCAATCACCATGGAAATTTGCATATCTAAGTGTTTTTTCACGGAGAAGAGTTTTGTACAATCCATTTTTTACTACGCAACGTATCACATTTATATGGTTTTCTCTACCCGCCTTTCTTTACATAATGCATTCATATGCTCTTCTCTACTGCCTCTTCCACAAACAATTCATACATTTTCTATACATTTCAAATATAAATACAACGTATAACATGCCCGTGTTTTTTTCTACTCATTCTTCTTTTACGAAACACGATAAAATTTATTTCTCCATTCCCTCTTCTACGGACAGTTTATATAATTTCTATATATTTGTAATAGAAATGCAGCATATTACGTTCAAACGATTTTCTCTGCTCAGTTTCCTTCTACTAAGCACAATCACATTTCTTTCCCTACTCCCTCTTCGACAAACAATGAATACAATTTTCTATGACTGAAATAGAAATGAGTATTAAATTCGTACGGCTTTGTCCACTAGCTTTTCTTCCTGTAGTTTATAATTGTTCAAAAGTGATTTTGCATAGAGTAGTTCCCATGTTTTTTATAAAAAATAAAGAAATAGTTAAAAAATAAAATTGTTATACTTGGTGTCAGGAATGTGACGAACACCACGATATGGAGCAGTTGATGAAACAAATGTTAGCCAAGATTGACATAATAAAAAATGAAATTAATTCCGGAATGTCGCAGATGGAAACATAGATGGAAGCCCAATTGAATAATGTAAACTCCGAAATGGAAAATATGGAAACGAAAATTTAAAAAAAAAATGGAAACAAACATGAAGCCAGCCTGAAAATATAAACTCCCGAATGGAAAAGATGAAAATGGGAATGTCTGATATGAAGAGCTATTCGGAGAAGATTAACAAGCAACTGGCCGGAGTGAAGGAAGACATGGAAGAACTCGGCGAAAACATGAAGGAGCTTGGCCAACACTTAACGCACTGGAAGATAGAGTCGGCAGCAGCAAAGAACTGAAATACATGGTGGAACAAATGCTTGACGAAAAACTGAAACTAGGTGAATGACTATGAGGGAGGCCTACGTTCAGCAGTGGACACCTAACCGCTGAAATGGTGATGCTGATGAAATATATTTTATTTGTATATTTCTACACACATCTCTTGTATCTCGGAAGCTGCTCTAACGATTGCTATGAAAATTTAAATTTACTTAACGATTTGCTTTTCAAGTTTATCTAAATGAGTATCTTCTCATAAAAATAAATTTACAAAAAAAGAAAGTCCCTCGGGTACTATATAAATAATCGAATCGTGTTAGGCGGGAAGTGCACGAATTCTTTAGAAGGAACAAAAAAGAAAAAATCAAATATCAGAAACGTAACGTTAAAGCTAAACAAGCTAAAAGAGTCGAATAGGTCATGAAAATGATTTTTGGAACTTTAGCGAAAGCATTGTTTGCACACTACTAATTGATTTTGGTTTCTTCAAAGGAACGTGGCAGTGCAGCAATTCTATTAGAGCGAGATATTATTGAATGGCTACAAAGCTACCTCCTCAGTACCTATTAGGAACGAAGGTCATACAATATAACTTGTAGATGAAACCTGGCTAGTGTAGAACTTGCCATCATAAAAGTTTGGCAGGATTCTGTAATAGTAAGTAAACGCCAAGCATTTCTTGAAGAGGTTACTAAAGGATTGAGCCACGAACTGGAAAGGGAGCCCGCGTTATAATTGTTCACTGCGGAACTGAAGGGGTTTTAGGAAAGGAATAAGTTTAGTCTTTAGAGCAAAAAGTCATGCGGCAACTACTCGTATCACTAAGAAATGAATGGTCCAAGGTTCAAAGAGTGGTTTAAATCTTTGTTGCCAATGATTAAACCCAACAGCATTTTATGACGCATAATGTAAGTTACCATTTAGTAAAACCAGAATATGTTCCAGCTTCTCGAAGAAGCTATTCTGTGTCACATGGCAAACCTTTATATAAGGTCAGATTCAATAATAAAATAATTCGGAATTTGCTTCGCAAAAAACATTCAGTTCCAGGAGTGTCTAATTAAATCGGAGATGTTGAGTTTAAGCTGTGAAACTGAGGTAGGATACGAAGTACCGCATTGATACTATGGCCGAAGAAGCTGGTCACACAATCCTTCGTTCACCTCTTTAATGTGAACTCAACCCAATAGAAACGACCAGGTATATGTTGCAGGAAACAATGCCTATATCTTTAAAACTGATAGGTGGAAAATCTCCTTTATAAAGGGATATGGAACGTCGCAGCTGCCTGATGCAGTATTTATGTTAGGTGCTACTTGCAAAGCCCTGGGGCATATCGGAAAGAATGTGAAACTGCCCAGCTGTTTACATGAGCTTATCGCAGAAACATGGCGAGATTGTGTAGTTATATACACTCTGTTCAGATGCAATCATATCTTCAGGACAGCGACGTGTCACGGCAGGTGCGAGAGATCATCTATTTATGTTTCGTCACTGACTACATGCCAAGTTTACTATTATTTCGCTCCTCTAATAAAGGAGATAAGAAGCGATCGTAGCGCTCGACTACCAAGGTCAATACGCCTCGTCGCTTTGCCAAGTACAAAGAGATCCAAATACATGGAAACCGTTGCGCAGTGTTTTTCCACTGTGCGGACGGAAACACGATAACAGCAGCTGATATACACAAGGTCACAAACATGACTCGTTTTTTTCTGCTCCGCTCACACTCAGTATTGAGCTGACGCGATATCGTGTGGCTGCATTATTATTTAGTCCTGTACTTAGTCACAAAATCTATTATGACTAGGGCCCGGATTCTTAGTTTTTTAACTATTTTATTCCTTGATAGTTAACTGCAGTAGTTTAATTTACTTATCTGTTTCATGATCATCGAAGCAAAATGCTTGAATCTTGTAAAACCTAAAAATGGCTAAATAAGACCTTAAAACCTAAAAGAGGCTAAATCTCCTATTTATTTTAAAAGTTTAAAAAAACATGCTATAAAAAACTTTATTTTAAAATGGGAAAATGAAATGTTTATGAAATCATGAATGGACTTTGATTGTTACACCTTTGCTACGTCTTTTCACTTATGCATGCTTAGAGTAGTGAAAGCAATGCAAGAGGCAAATGACTTGTATTTAGCTGGGTGGGTCCAAGCTCTGTATTGTTGCAAGCAAGGAATGCGGGGATTGTTGTCGAGGGGAAAGAGGTCATTAGGAGAACTCGTCATAAACTCAAGTCAATCAGTTTAAAAACAGTATCCGTTGTGTTCAGTCGACTATTGTGTATTGTTAATGGATACAATTACTACATCGTTAGAAGTTAATTTTCCTTAGATTAGGCAGGTAATTTAAGGAGCCAGTGTCATGCCTAGTCAGCTCATCTCGAAGGTGGTTGATTCGTCAGTGGACAGGTAACGATCCGAACTTCACCACAGATGGCAAAGTAATATTTTATCAAATCTGCCAGAAGCGGGAGAAACCATGCCCACAGACACAAAAGCTTAAACAAATATTAACACCTATATTGCACAGATAAAGTCGCATTAAGTGGCTAGGTGCTGTGCAGATAAACATTCCATACAGGAGAACCTGTATGACCTGTTCTCGAATGCTGGAATACAGGTAAGGACTAAACACCTGTTATAATGCACATAGCGTATAAACTATAATTTTATTTACATATTTTCCAGGTGCCCTCTGGCCAAAAATCGCATTTTGAGCGCCACGAAGGATCTATAGGACATATCAGCAACATTGCTATAAAAAAGAGGACAATTAATTATAAAATTAATAAACAATAATAACATAAAAACTATTTCAGGAGGTTAAAGAACTAAAAAAAAACTTTTTTTAGATATAAAAATAACTAAAATGTTAATGTTAAGAACCTAAAAATCCGGGCCCTAATTATGACTAAGCAGTACAACAGTCCATAAACTTTACAATAAATGTCAGGCCAGAGGAAGTGTTCAGGCTCAGAAATCTAAAAGAAGGCGTACGGTTCTTACCGAAGACATCGGTCATCGTTTGGAGAATCCCCCCCCCCCCTAAAAAAATCGCTTAGGCGTCTTTCACAACAGGCAGGCATTTCTTATGGCTCTTTGCAAAGGCCTAAAGTGCTGAAGTTGAAACCAAATAAAATAACTGTGGCACATGCTCTTCAACCAGGTGATCCTGTAGTTAGGCGCACATTTTGAGTGGATTGTCAATAGTTTATACAATAGCGAAATTGGCCCACATTTAACATTTTGCACGGACGAGGCTTGGTTAAACCTTCATGGATATGTGTGTACACAAAATAATCGTTATTGGAGCTCTGAGAAACCTAATATTGTTCATGAAATACCCCTTCATGACAAAAGATTGGTGTTGGTGCGGCATTAGTGGAAAAAGAGCTATAGGCCCAATTTTTTTCGAGTCAACAGTTGACGCCCGTACATCGTGAATACAATGTTGCCCCTTTTTTAGAGAATTAACCGACAATGAACATGATTTTGCCCTTTTTCAACAAGACATGGGCAACAACGGTGGCCAGTTTCAGCATCTGCTTTAATTACATTAGTAGGTAAAGCCTTTAAAAGTAATTTTAAAAATGTATGGTTTTATCCGCGCTGTTCTATGACAGCGGCAGTCGGCAACGAGCGCAGAGGACCCGTACAGACAAAACAGCGCAGCCGGTTCAGTCTTTTGGATTACCCGTTACTATGTCGTGAAATACGAAAATAGACTGGTGGTTTTGGACTTTATTGCGAAGGATATACAAAATAAGGTGATTATTCTCCTAAACAGTGACAGCTTAAGCGGAAATGAGGAAATATAACAGGAGTAGTTCTAGCAAAATGTAAGTTATTGTATACTTCCACTCATTGTTTATTTGTATTGTTTAAATGGTCATCTCAAGCTTATCTCGATTGCACACTTTGTAACCAATATTTTAAACCAAATAAAATTATCTACCTAATTCAGAACGCAAGCAATATCAACAAGTATTATAGACTTGTGTTTTGAAATGCGCCATTAAGTTTTTAGGTATTGTCTGAGAGTTGCATTAGAACCGTAGAAAGTTTTTATTCCCGCACCTCCACTTTCTGCTTTCTTCTCTTGTTTGTTGCTAGCTGCACTTCTTTCGATAGTGCGATAACTTTCTAAACAAGCAATAGAATTCCGAAATGTTTGCTTATTTTGTTTCTGCAGCGGCATGTTGTGGTAAACAACTGACTGAATTCGTGACGTACTAAACCGAGTTTTTGAAGGGTGTTTAGCTGGGGGGGAGTGCGCGCAATGATTCATTATTCTGACATGACTTGAGGTGTAGACGCGCGCTAACAGGACTCTGTGACACTCGTCCTTTTATCTTTGATTTAATCTTTAGCTACGGGCCAGTCACGCCACGAACGTCGTGCTTTCGCAGCGAAAGAGGTATCCACCCTGGCTTTTACATTATCCTACACACGGTTTGTGCAAAAGAACAATAAATTGTTGTCGAATACACTTATAGTTGGTTAAAGAATGAAGTCCGGAATTTCAAGTACTTATGACATCGTGCGAGAATTATCACTGACTTATATCATCCGAAAATGAATTTGAAATTTCTTTGTGGTTCATCGCGTGAAACGCGAGCCACTTGGGAAATTAATGTTGTGCTGGCATGTTGACGTGGTAGTTCTGTTAGTTAAAATTATCACATGGAAAGCGGAAGATTCCAGTTCAAATCCCAGGTACGGTATTAAATTTTGCAAGGTGTGTCTACTCTTCTTTTAATTTTGGTTGGTAAAATCATCTTATATAATTCCAGTACTACTTTATTCAAATCATGTATTGTCTTCCGCAATTGTTTCCGGAAGTCATCAGTGAACATACATGTGGGAGCAAAATCACATTTATTAAAACTCTTAGAACAAAATTGAATATTAAACAATCTATCCATCGTCTATTAGTTTGGTCTATGTAAATATTAATGTATAGCACCGATAGAATGGAGCCTTTCGTTGTACCTAAATTTATTTTGTTTATTTATTTATTTTATTTATTTATTTTATTTATTTATTTTTGTCCCATGTACTTAGTTTATGTGTTTTTGAAAATATCTACCAAATAGAGTGGAATGCCTTTAATGTTCATAAATTTCCACAATATCTGTCTATCGTTTATCAAATATATGTACACATTTATTACACTCATCATGTACGATTACTGGTTGACGTATGGCCGCAGCAGTACTTTCCACCCTGCATACGGCTGCTCTTTCCACTTTTCACAAGCTATCTGAAACACGTATATATGGCTGCTTTTGCCACTTGTCACTGGGGGGATGCTGTAACTTAATATTATTCTCAGGTTCCATACAGAAAGGGATATGAAAACCGGTTTAGGAATTAGAGGAAGAACGGCATATGTAGCAAAGTAGCTTACCGGTTAAAAGGTTAGATTTTTTATCGCTGCGTGGACTCGAGCCATAAGGTCCTCTGCTGTCGATACAGGAGTATCATACACCAGGCTCTTCATATAACTCCACAAAAAATAGTCGAGAGGTGTCAGATCTGGCGACCTAACAATCTTATCAATTAATTTTACAATAACTTAAATTTACTTAACTTAAATTCTAATATAAACCGCGCTGGCTATGGAACTGATCCACCTCGATCAATTTGGGTATGCGACATCGAAGTGATTCCGCACATTTACATCAAGCTATGCTGAAGCTCAATTAGGACATTTCAGCGGCTGTGTAATGGTACGTATCGCACTGGTGTTTAAAAAACGTTACTGTACTGGAAGCTACACAAGTAGGTAGTGCGTAGGATGCGCACCAAGGACTCTATGGAGGAATCTAGTGCATGCGCAGGAATGTTATTATGTTCAGGTCGTTCATCCCAGTATATAGATGGCTAAAGGGTTGCATACGTTCCGTATTAAGATACCAAAACGAATGTTAACACATTTTCACAACCGTTCGTCCGCAAACATAGGCGTTATCCAGCGTCAAAACCGTGCATTTCCAAACGGGGCTTCCTATTTGCAAACGGATCAGTTTGCCATCCCGCACAACATACTAAGGTTTGTCGATGTTTTTTTTGGACACCCAGTATATATAGTGTAATGATTACTCTTTCTTTTAATCAATTTCCTTACAAAAAATTCACAACCAGGATTTAAAATGTTACGGCCTCCTAGCAACACGACGCCAGCCTTCAGAATATTAAACATCGGGAATCCTTCTATAGTCACAATGTATATGTAACTTTCACATGTTGTGTAACTGCCAAATAACATAACTGGATGAAACTTGAACCATACACACAAAGAACTGCTACATATGCTACTGCAGGCAACAAAAGGAAACCACTGAGTCGAAGAAATGACACTTTTATACAGGTTCAATAAGTTATATTGAATCATAATGGTCCCCTGTAAATTACAAAAGGGGGACATGGTTCTTAAAAGGATGTGTGGTCACCAAGGATAGCGATGGCGATGCACGCTGTGCAAAGTGCTCTCATGCTGGCCATAAGATCGGTAAGGAATTCTTGCAGTAGGCCGTTCCATTCTTCTACCAACGTGGTTGACAAGTTCTGGATGGTTGTAGGTAGATGTGGTCGTGTTCAAATTCGCCTCCCAAACGCATCCCACGTGTGCTATATGGGATTTAAGTCGGAGAAACGGGCAGACCAGCCCATTCCCCGAATATTCTCTCATTCCAAGAGCTACTCCACCTACGCTGTTTGAGGTAGTCGATCTATTGTCTACCGCAAGAATTAAGCCAAGGCCGAACGAACTCTTGAAAAGACTCACATGGAGGAGTGCAGAATCATAATAATGGTAACCTGTGAGTGAACCGCGTTCTAAGTTATGGAGGTCAGCATGCTCATGTAACATTATTCCTCTACACACAATAACACCTGCACCACAAAACAATCATAGTTGACAATGTTCCTGGGTGCAGTACGTTTCCCACCTCCCGCCACATGAAGCTGCATCGCGAAATACTATTGAGACTGAATCTGCTCTCAACCGAGAAGAAAGCACGATCCCACTCCTCATGGTCCAGTTCTGTTGCTCTTGACACCGTCGTAGACGGTGCTGCTGATGTCCAGGTGTCAATGGAAAACAACATACTGGTCATCGGATACAGGCCCTATGCAGTCGCCGTGCCTTGTGGAGCATGAGATTGCGAGCGTTGCAGTTCTGTTAAATGTGGTTGCAATTGCATCCGCTGTTTGATGTGGGTCCCTTCTTGTCTATTGCACTATGTAGTGATCATCTGCTGCTGTAGTTGACTGTGGTCAACCGCCTCCTCTTCTTCATGCAGCAGTGTCTATGGTTCGGAAGCTTCCTCTTGCACGTGAAATAATGCTGTGAGGAATGCCAATCTCTTGCTCTGATCGAGGTGGGTCATGGAATTGAGCAAATATGCTACGACATTATTGTGCGTTTTATTTGCAGTTTTTAAGCTAATTCGGGTTTGCTAAACAAGCATCGTAAATCACAGTGCAGTGCTACATTTGTGCGTGTTTTGTGATAATAAAAACTGCATGGGCATAACATTCAGTGACAATTAGCTCATTGTAGAAAACTTTCCCTAACCTACATAGGTTAGCTTTTCTCTTCCTTTTCTTGCCCCTCGTCTAAGTCAGCATTAAATTTGGCACAACAAAGCTCATCTAGCTTCTCTAATAGAATACGAATGAATGAAGAAATCACCATACCGACATCAAATGCCTTTGCCCCTCTAGCCATACCTGATGAACACTACCTACAAGAATCAACAGTACAGTCAATGATGGAAAATTCACAGATAAGTAAACCTCCATCAATTTATATTCACAATGCACAGGCCATTAATGCTGTGCTTGAACTTAATTACCTTAATTGTGCATAATTTAGACACAAGATAGTGTAGAATAACAAAGTTAAGTCAAATATGGATTTAATAGAAGGATGTAGAAAGGTTACAAATGTTATGAGTAAGACACCCAGTCACAAAAGTATCCATACCGCTGTTTCTTCTGGACCTAAAACCAAATTAAAAAATTCCATAAATCTATAACCTAACCCGGCTTTATAATGGTGTTATTAAAGTAGAGCCACCCAAACCAAAGAGAGTAAGTATACAATGCCAAAGATGTCAATAATATGCGCATGCCAAAATTTCTGCTATCAAACCGCAAGATGTGAAAAATGTGAAGGACTTCATCTAACAGAAAATTGCAACAAACACAAGGACAACCCACCGATCTGCACAAACTGAAAGAGATGTCATTCAGCCAGCTGCAGGGGTTGAGCTGAATACCAGAGTATCCAGAGATCTCCTAAATTCCAAACCACGAACAGGAGGTATCCATTAACCGTTGCCACATCTCGGAACGCAATACCTGCACCAGCACTAACTGCAACTACAAACCAAGGAGCATTAGCCTCGACCTTCTTATGCTTATGTTTCAGGTAACTCCAGAAACAAAGAATATAATAACACAGTAATAAATAACACATTAATGACTGATATGATCGAAAAGGTACCATTAGCGCATTAAATATGCTAATTCCAAATGACTGCACAGTGAATAATACAGCGTACAGAGTATTCACAATTAGCACATGGAATTGTAAAAGTGTAAATAATAAATTCCACGAGTTGAACTTTTTTTATAAAAAAATACAACATAGACTTATTGAGGGTGACAGAAATGAAACTCACTCCATATTTATATGTATTCAAACCTGATTATAAAATATGTAGGGCAGATCACTCCTCTCATAGCAGGAAAGCTGGGGATGCTATAATCACTAGAGCTAATATAAACCACAATCAATTCCCTCCATCTCAGAAAACGAAGTGCAAGAGTAGCAGCGCAGATCGATAATTACACATGACTTGCCCAAATATGACAATCTATGTATTGCCCGATTTGCAGACGATATTGCTATTGTATGCAGAGGAGACACAGGCGAAGAAGTTACAGCACATATACAAGACCACCTACATGAAATAGAATAACGGTATAAACTATGGAAAACTGTAATGAATCCAAGAAAATCGCCTGCCGTCACTTTCACCAACCTCAGAAAGAACATACTCATCCTGTATTCCTAAACAACATAGCCATACCACAAGCATACAAAGTAAGATATATTGGTCTTATCCTTGGCACTCGTTTAACATGGACGAAACACGTTGATCACATTCTACAAAAACTAAGAAATAAGAATTGGACAGTTAAAACCGTTGCTGCATCAATATTCAACCCTTTCCATTTCTAACAAGAGACTCATCTACACGATGGTTATCAAACCAATCTGGCAATACGCATGCTCCTTATGGGCTTCTGCCTCTAGTACCAAAATTAAGCGTGTCCAGACATTCCAGAACCGGGTGTTTAGGATACTCACCAGCGCACCTGGTACATAAAAAATTAAAATCACCATTTAGATCTGAATTTACCTAAAGTAACCGCAGTTTTCCACTCTTCTTATAGCAACTATACACAACGTTCTCAAAGCACCCGGACATCTTGCTGAATCAGATAGCACAGAAAATGTCATCAGAATTACCACAGCCTCTCTCAAGAGGAAAATACACACTGACCTATGGACTGAATAAGGAACATCAATCGATGTAACCTTCAGAACAAGCTTCATGATGTCAGAATAACGTATGTAGCACAATTGCAGTACTATGTACAAAAATTACAAGTAATAATTTTTTAAAATATGATGTGTTGCACTCACATGACTGTTTTTCCTTTGTCAGTCTGGATGACTTAGTTGGTTAAACGCTGGCCTACTGATCCCAAGGCCGCGGGTTCAAATCTGATCCAGACCGATGGTTTGTAAGTGTGCTTAAAAACGACAGCTCCATGTCGGTAGATTTACTGGCATGAAAAATAACTCTTGCGGGACAAAATTCCGGCACACCGGCGGCGCTCCTGTGATCCCGGCAATTGACAGCGTCGTTAAACAACAAAATAATATTTTTTTCTCTCTCTCTCTCTCTCTCTCTCTCTCTCTCTCTCTCTACTGTTGTACTAACCATTCTTACAAACTCTTATTCCTATATCTTCTTCATGTTAGTTGAGATAAACATTTGCAGAAATTATCTTGTTAGTTTTCTTGTAGGTACAAGGGAAATGTGGGAATACAGTAGACTGAGCGATACTGAAATCTTTAAAACTTTCAAATTCCGTTCTCTTTGCCCGACTAACATAGAAAGAATGAATAACGATGTTCCATTTGACAGAAATATAAGTCCTCTAAAACTCACAAATAAGGCATACCTCCGAAATGGTTCACTCTACAACAAAAATTTATTTAGACATAAATTGTGTATTTTAGCAAAATCTACATTTTTATATAGCAAGATTTGCTCTCTCTTACGGTTTACCAGCCATGCAAAAGTCATCCAGAGTAAATACGACTACCGGTACTATGGCCAGAAAATTGAAGATAAACATTTAATTTGTCATAAAAATATCTCAAATATATAGTATTTTAATCAAAATCGTTAGAGCCATTTTCAAGAAAATCAAAATTTTCCATCCAAAGGGTAGTTTAGGGTGAAGCAATTTTCTTCAGAATCTTCGTGTCGCAACTTTGTTTTTAACCGACTTTTCGTTATTGAGTTGTGCTGTCCACAGACACACACAGAATTACACACAGACACACACAGATCGACACACGGACCTTTTTCTAAAAATACTCTTTTTTTTTTATTCAGGGGGACTTAAAACATATATTTCCGGTAAAATCTCGACATCGAATTTTTGCGTGGAATACAATACTTCCTCTATTTTGCTATATATAGTAGAGAAAGCAAAAAAAAAAAAAAAAAAAAAAAAAAAAAAAAAAAAAAAAGCCAAACTCCGTTACCACGCTCCTCGCACTTCAACTTTCTCACATCTTTCTCGTAGAAAGGGCTAGAATTAAGAATATCATCAACTAGCACGGAAAGCTACAAATAATTATCTGCTGACTTCTGCATTGGTCGATAAATGCACGTTTATAGACAACATCGTACCAAGAGTTGAAGATAACGGTCAAGCTAAAACGCTATACAACGAAATCAGAAATCTTATGATGCAGATACTACTTCCACTCTCCAAACGTCCAGGCTACTCCGAAGCTTCGCACAGTCTAAGCCTCTAAGGCAAACCGAGGGGTTATATTTAATATCAGTAACTGAAGTACTATACTGCTGGAACACTCTTGATGACACTGTGTTTACATACCAAGAGAAAATGGCAAGGTGTTTAATGGAACAAAGGAAATGTTTTCCGTGCAACGGCCCAACTTCATGCCCCTTGGGACTTTCTAGACCAATAGGTTTCGTCGGTAAATTGATTTTCCAACATGACTCAGCTAGGCATACGAGGAACCATTTCCTCCTGATTTTCCAAACTGTTACATTACTGGCTTTCAAATCTTCAATCACTGTCTTGACATCCATCCCTAGATAAAGAGACATTATGAAAACTTGGAGGAGTATCAAAAGTACATTTGTTTTGTAACGCTTTAGAAAGAGCATGCCATATATGTCAAAACAACCAGCACTAATAAGTAACAGCTTTACGAGGATCGCCTGCAATAAAAAACGTCTTACTCCGTTAAAGAGTCACTTTGCAAAGATTGGAGTTAGTTGCCGCATTCCTTTGTTACTAACTTCTGTATTTCTGCGAGGCGACGGGTTTTCACTCAAATGAGACTAATTTGTGGAGCAACTCTGCGGTTATATTAGGATGGATCAAACAAATGGAGGATCTACACAACTTAAGGACTTTCGTTTGGAATCGTTTCACAGGTACTACCTTTCACCAAAATAAATAACCAACTTCAGTGAGACCTGCGTAAAGGATGACCTAATACCCAGGCGTCTTCCTATAGATGGTATGAGAATAACATTTGTCATATGCTTCCCTTGATGTTCAGAGGGCAGCCATTGGTTCACCTCGCAGTTTTGAAAAGCAATATTTCAGCAATCCTCCCATATTAACGGCAAATGTTGCAAAGCAACCTCAGTGTACCTGTAGAAAGTAGGTATATACTTATTGTGTTTCCATTAAGTTGTGGAGTAATGTAAAACCGATTCCAATGTCGGATGCTATGTTACAAAAAACGTAAGCTTAAGCAGCTGGTTTCCGAGTTTAGTGTATAGCTGAAGACGTCAAAACATGTTACTGCAAATCAACAATGATGGTCTAAATATGTATATCCAGATGGTCTATATCCAGTTTAACGCGTCTTCTTTATTTTTGTTTGTTGTTTCTTGGTTTGTACATCAAGCGAACATTATTGTTTACATAACCTGTGCAAAATATAAGGTTATATAAGTTAACGGAAACTTTTCTGATAAAGCTCCCTTTTAGAGCAGCAAATTATATGGCTATGTTTATTTCGCATAGTACTGTAATTTTTCTCTCCGTCTTACCAACATACAATATGATTTAAATTTTATGACTGAATGCCGAAAATAAAACATATACGCCTACCTCAACTGTCAACCATTCCTCCCGATACTAATAATATTTTCTTTTAAATACACACTTCAAAGGCACCTCTCTATAAAGCCCGCAGGCAATTATCACGTTAAAATATTTACTTGGATCACGCGCTGTTCATGTCCACATTAGCTTACAATGTATGTATTTTAGAAAGTCTCGACAAGCAAAGCACAACAAACAAAAATAATTATTTTAGATGTATTTAGTAAACTCACCATGAGTACATTGCTTTATGGTTAATTATGCCCTAATACAACAAAAATGTCATGCCAAGTGAGAATAAGACGCAAAGTATCGAAAGCAAATGAACTTAATATATTACACGTCATAGGAAAGCATTTAATAGAGAAAAATAGTTTTAATGGTAATATTAATGTTAAAAGATCTGGATGACAATTAATAGAGTAATTAATTATATACATAACAGAAGACAATGCATTTGTACATTATCTCAGCGAGAAGCAACCGTTTGGCTACGTAGCATTGCCATGTTGTTTATTTCCAGTCACTACGCAATGTTACCATATCCTCATTAACTCGATTTCTACAAGTGTGCCTTTATTCTCCACTCCTGATAAGAAGCAATAGAGAATTAAGAACGTTTGTTAATTTTGTATTTCAGAAAACAAGCATGCGGTAAGCGGGGTTCGAACCGCCCGCAGCTAGCAGTTCTTAATTATAAGGATAGTAACGCAACGACCTTGGCTTGGGGCACTAGTGCTTTGTTCATATGATACTAAGCTTTCTTATTAACTTGACAGCAAATTCCATTGCAAGACGGAAAGTTCGTAGCACCGCTAGAGATGGTTTTTAGAATTTTGTTTTGGTTTCTAGTTATTAAAAGAAAGAATATTTCTAGAACGAACATGTGCATCCAGAATTCAGTGTGGAGTATTGGTTTCTTTAATTGACTGTATTAACGACACACAGATACAGATGAAACGATTAAAACGACATACTAGTTTACACTTTGCAGTTGATAGACATTAATTGAAAGCAATGTGCTTCGGATTCAGGCTCACATATGACGGTGGATTGAATAGTGGTTTACAGGCAGCAGTGATATTCTCAATTAAGAAATGATATATTTAATAGGTATTATAGTTCAATAATATTAACTTAACAATCAAACCCTCCAACTTATGCAGCAGAAGATGTTTTGTAACCTGGAGGTTAGATAGACAAATTTCGAAGGGGGGTATCAGCACCTCGACCTATAGAAGATATTTTTGTCTACGCGGGGTGGGTTGAGAGGATACAAGGCTGGACCTGAGAAGAGAAACAGCAGAGGACAGGGTCCCTAACAATTACAAATTTGAACTTCCCGGTGGCGGCTCGCACTACAGATCCCCTCCCCTTCCCCCAGAAGCCTTAAGGCCCCTGGTGGGCCCGCGACTCAGAGACATTTTCCGATCCGGAGGACGAGAATAATTTTGCCCGTACGGTAGATTAGAGCACGAGGGTTCGACAAATACTTGCCGACACCTCTGACTTACTCGAAAGTGTTCTTTGGAGCGACGAATGTCATTTCAGCAACGATGTCACTATGAATAGACACAACAGCCAGACATAGAGGACCACGGTATCTGGAATTCCCGCAAGGTGAGCTTCAGGACTTTCTTGGAGTGGTCCCGCTACGACTGGCGGTACAACACTGGTCCCAACAGAGGTGTACCACTTTGTTATTATGAACCTATTAATGTCCACTTCAATTAGTATCCTGGCCGCGGGAACGACCTCTGTGGCCCAATATCTTGTTCACCAAGATCTCTTGATCTAACTCCATTAGCTATTCTTTTTTCTCTTAGAGTCGTATCGAGAATAATACAATTTGTACGTTTGAAACAGATCTCCCCAATGTAGAGGTCTTACATCAAAGGATTGTTGAAGTATGTGCATCTTCACACGCGCAGTTGTCAGTAACGGCCATATGGATACAAAGAAACGGTTGGAACATTGTATGAATCAACTGGGGCACCATTTTGCACACCTATTCTATGGCAAGTCAGCATAAAAGAGCCCTTTGATGATTATAATAGTACCGATGAAAATGATAGAATAATAATAAACAATAACAAAAATATTAATACAATAACGACAACACTAAAATTAATTAAAATAAAATTAATAATCACTATACCAATGATGATTATGATGATAGTAACTAATAACTACACTTCTTCTTGTTTATCTGATTACCCTCCCTTACGGCCAGATGCCTGACGGGGACTACACGAACCTATGGACCGAACAGAATGAAGAACTGGTAGCGGGTGGTCAATTAAGCACCAGGCACAATAGTGAGGAAGAGGATGGTATGAAATGCAGGTGAAATGGATGATTTGAAAGGTGATGATGGTGCAATTGGAGGAATGAGTGGCAGGGGAAAGCGGAGAACCCGGAGAAAACTCGACCAGACGCCGTTTCGTTCACCATAAATACTACATACGGGTCCCTGGGGTCGAACCCGGACCACCTAGGTGGTACGAAACTGTTTAACCGACCGGCCACGGCGCCGCCGTAGTAACTACCACATAAAAGGAACAACAACAACAACAATAATAATAATAATAATAATAATAATAATAATAATAATAATAATAATAATAATAATAACAATAATAATAATAACAATAATAATAACAATAATAACAATAATAATAACAATAATAATAACCATAATAATAATAACAATAATAATAACAATAATAATAATAATAATAATAATAATAATAATAATAATAATAATAATAATAATAATAATAATAATAATAATAATAATAATAATAATAATAATAATAATAATAATAATAACCATAATAATAACAATAATAATAATAATAATAATAATAATAATAATAATAATAATAATAATAATAATAATAATAATAATAATAATAATAATAATAATAATAATAATAATAATACTTAATAATAATAGAACTAAAGAACTAATAAAACAATGGACCATCTCCGTAGCGCAGTGGTAGCCTGCCTGCCTCTGGCGTGGAGGACTGGAGTTCAATCCCTGGTGCCGTGTGGGGATTTTTCTCCTGCTGGAAGGTCTGGCACGGGGTGCATTCAGCCTCGTTAGGTCCCGGAGGAGCCAATTGAGGAGCTACTTGTGAAGTAGCAGGTCGTGAAGGCCGCATAACTGGCCGGGAGGACTCGGGACGCTGACCACGTCCCACTCTCCAGTTCTGCATCCCACCCATGATGCCTGTAGTGAGCAGAGGTGGGGGATGCAGCGGCCGGGCGGCAAGCCTTAACCCTTCATGGGCTGCTGGGGTTTTAATGAAATAATGAGTACACTAATGATAGTAATCATAAACAATGGTAATAATATATAATAATATTACTAATAGTATAATAACAATATAGTCCATAATAATGTAAAATTAACAATAACAATAATAACTATAAACAAAAATAATAACAATAACTAAAACTAATCATACAATACAACAATAAAATAAGAAACGAACGATTGCCAATGAAACATTACGTGCCCTCATGTTTGCATAAATGTTACGAGGATTTACAATCTGTAATCTGTAATATTAGGCAATGGCAGTATATACTACAGGAGTGAATTTATTCCCTTGAAAATAAGACTCTGTGGTGGGAAATATTCTAAGACTTCTCGGTTGTTTATGCTGTTCTTGTCTATTATCACGAACTACGCACGTTAGTTCTAGCCTGGTACTGCCTCTCATCGCCCGTCTTCGCTGAGAAGTAGAACAAAATTCGCCTACGCCAAGGACGCCCGCCTCATACAGTGCTGGAAATCAGTATAAAGGTACTAGGTTTTCTACTGACAGTAATAGGTACAATGTCTGAAGCATACATTATGAAAGTAGTAGATATAGGACATACAAAAATCATGACAGAATTAGTTTCTTTCATAGCACACGTAATAAATTAAGGCATTTGCATTTCCTGTATGGAAATTGATATAAAGGCACTCACTGTCCTGTTGTGTTTATTACCTTGTTAGTACTTTTTCGAACCTCCGTTCTTCCTAATTACCTCAAAAAGTCTCTTAGGTATTGATTTTATTAGGGTTTGTAGCGAAATTGTGGCCCACTCTTCTCGTATCGTTCTTTTCAGCTCACATTTGGCATCAAATTGTCTTCCATTGCGACAAACACGCCTTGCAAATATTCCCCAAAGGTTTTCGATGGGGTTCAAATCCGGGCTGCGTTCAGGCCAGGGCAAGACATCGATATCTTTCTCTTCAAACCACTTTTTGGTTGTAGCCGAAACATGCACAGATACATTGTCTTGTTGAAAAATTAGACTTTCGTCCCCTAGGTCCTCATACATTCTAATCAATTCTGTCTCTGGGAGCTCAGTGTACATGTTAGAGTTCATTCTAGTGTTCAGCCAAGCAATGTGTGATGTACCTGTAGCACAGAAAGCTGCCCAAAGAATAACACTTTTGCCACCAAAGTTTCTACTCATTCTTACCTGCTGCTCTGTTCTCAGATCATGCCAATAAAATGAAATCCATCCGGCCCATCTAAATTAAACTTCTTCTCATCACTGAAGATAACTTTATCCCATTCTGCAGTCCATGACATATGTTTTTCTGCAAACTCCAGCCTAGTCTGTTTATGTTTGGGTGTTAGAGCTGGTTTCTGCAGTTGTTTCCTGAATGTAAGATGTTTGTCGTTTGGCAAATTTTGTGGTACACATCTGGCAGTTACTGACAACTATAAATCAGCAGGTTTGTGACCCTTGCTTTGTGCAAAAGTAACCGGTTCGATGCCTCCGATAACTTTCTACTTTGCCCACATTTTCCGTTCTGTCCATATCGTGCGCCCAATATAATGAAATTATCACTGAACTTGAACGGTTCAACTTCTTGGCAATTGACGATTAGAGATACCAATTTCCTTGTACGCACCGATTTTTGCGTTTTCATCACAGCATAACTGGTTTCCGCGTGGCATTGTCACAATAGTGGTTTATGTGTACAACAAGCACTGTAACTAATAGTATCTGTTTCCTATCTGCAGTAACGACAACTATGCACACACTAACACCCACAGACACCACACAGAGCTGACTGCCTTTATACTGAGTTCCGCCCTCTACCACCTGAATCATTGATGTCTTGTTTTATGTTGGTACTACTGACATCAAATGCGACACCATTTGACTGCAGTTGTCAGTATACTGGTTCTCATAGTATTGCATATACACTATTCCAAAAGAAAATTTTAATTTTCGTACATATATGCATGCCTCTATACCAATTTCCACCACTGTAGGAACTGCCCCGTTGCATTCTGCAACTGTTTTAATGCACGAAAGGATATCTACTTACCACAAATCCAGATGAATTGGTTCACCTAGTATGTAATTTCCCTTATCTGCGACGAAATATGATGTTCCCAAGTTGAATATCTAGTTAATATTTTTTCAACATTCAAATAGTTTTAATGCAAGGAATAGGAAGGAATGTTCCCACATTAAGTGACAACCCGATGTGTTCTTCAGAAAAATTAAACTGTGAAACTGAAGAATTCAAAAGGGTGACCTTAAAATATTTCCTTTTTACAGCGGATACGAGCTTTGGGAGCACATATCTGATATATGATCTTAAAATATCTTTGTTCTAGGGAATAAACTGCAACACAATTTTACTTCCCTCAACGTGAACGCATGCGATGGAGTACGCATTTACTTTGTCGTTTCTCCTGAGGGCATGCAAAGCTGATATTAAGAGAGACAAAGCAGTTGGCTGAACCTTTAGAATCAAATTCATGGTAGAAACACTACTTCAAATCTGGATTTAGGTGAAAACAAAATTCCTAGTGCGTACACGCAGAGGTGAACAAAAGTGGATTCATGAACGTTTCGCCGTGTAATTATCCAACACAACGGTACACACTCTTTCTTGGTTGATTTCAGGAGTCCAAAGGTCGTTTCGCGATCGGTATCAGTGGAGGAATTATGTCTGTGTCAACACCGTCTTCCTCATTTGTAACAAGATATTACATGGTTTTCTTCGAGCCAACATTGAACGATTTTATTGTAGATATCATGCCGCATACAACAAAAAACTAGGTTTTCTGATCTACATTTTTATATATGTTATTGTTGTTATTGTTATTGTTGTTATTGTTATTATTTATTATTATTATTATTATTATTATTATTATTATTATTATTATTATTATTATTATTATTATTATTATTATTATTATTATTATTATTATTATTATTATTATTATTATTATTATTATTATTATTATTATTATTATTATTATTATTATTATTATTATTATTATTATTATTATTATTATTATTATTATTATTATTATTATTATTATTATTATTATTATTATTATTATTATTATTATTATTATTATTATTATTATTATTATTATTATTATTTCTTTGTTAAGATTACAGATTTACAGCGTGTCGAAGTTCTAGAAGGTTTACAATCGAAACATAACAAACATACCTTGAAATGTGAGAACTCTCTTAACCAACAAATCAGATTATGAAATACTTATTTCAAATGTATAAAATCACTTGATACGGTGCCAGAGGATAAACTAATTAGCTGTAGTTCCATTCTTGAAGGGTTAAAAACGAAGTTTATTTCACATAGATTCCATGATTTCAGGAATCTGGAGAATGACATTTCAATGTTTGTTAACCCTTTTACTGCAGATGTTGTCAAAAGAGTCAACTTGCAATGTGATCTACAAACAGATCTAGTGAGAAAAAATAAGTGCAGAGATTTAGTTGGCACAGACGTGTTCAAAGAACTGTGTAAAGTAATATCTGTATGTTGGTTTGAGAGAATGTGCTCCTTCTGTTACACTGTTACAGCAATATTTGGTCCACATATGTCTGTGAACATTCTTTTTTCTCTAATGAACATTGAAAAACCAAAATTGAGATCTCGCGTTTCAGATAACCACCTCTCGGCGCAATTGCATATTGGTGTTACAAATATTACGCCAGTCTGAACGTCTTCCCATCTGTTTGGATGATGACGCAATTCCGATTTCACATAATAAAAGTGTGACCACCTCTTTCCTGTTTGAAACAAACGTGCTGATCGTTAACCGTATCAATCCGCCACTGTGAACAGTTTAAGAAGCGAAGAGGTACCACTCCTCCAACCAGCAAGAATGTTACGCAGGTGGATTCGGAGCAGACACTATTCTGCCCGCCCCTGGCGTACACGATGCGTCATGTCATGTCTATATTACTTCAGTTTTCAACAACATATATAGCAAAGAGCTATTTTTGGCAATGAACAACATTAACAACCCATACCTTACATAAATATCTATACCCGTTTTATTTTATTTTTGTATAGTTTTTACAATCCACTCATTGAAAAACGATAATTTTTTATACTTTAAATTCATGTTAATCCAGGTAAATCTTTGCAGAAATAGTTTCAGCACACATTGCGTTCATGAGCGAGGGAACAGAGCAAGCCGAATCGATAGTCAGATGTGTAAGGCGGGGCGACATATTATGTTGGTCTTAAATTTACATACTGTTTCCATGACAAGGCAGGAAACAACTGAAGAGAGAGGCCGCTTTGTGAAAAGACAATTTTATTCATCTGACTTTCTTTACTCATTCATTTACAAACTATTCCTACACGAGCGCATGGTTCGATCTGCTTCTTGTTAATACAAATAAACCTTCTTTACTCATTTTCTTATTCCGTTGAAGGTGTAACGTTTTATATAAAACGGGGTACGGTCTACGATGTGGTAAGGGATGGCGTGATTCGTTTCAGTGGTGAGCCTGAATAACTCTTTTCGTCCACTATTAGTATCTCGGGCGCGGTACGGGTCAACGAATAATTAAATTAATTACTTCTATAGATCCACATTAAAGTGTTTGTTTTTATTTTAATCTATATACACACAAATTCAATGTATAAACACAAAATGACATAATCTCATGGCTTGGCGTCCTTTTGAATCACGCTACGGACTATAAATTTTCATAAGTTAATACTCTTCTCTGTATTTCGTGTCGCTTCGTAGAGTATACACTTATTCTGTACGTCGTTACTTTGCATTCTGCCATCACCATAAACGTTCGTCTGAAAAATACTTTATACAAACAAATTACTAAATTTCTGCGGAGATAGTCTTTTTCACTGTGACACCTATCCAAGCCATGGAAAGAAGACAATTGAATCTTCACTTTACCAACTATATTTACCACTCTTAAGTTTAGGAGGCCTTTCTGTCCCTCTATAATTTTGTATTATATTATTTTAGAGGGCTTACATAGAAATATCGCCTCAAAGGAAATATAAGCTAAAGCGATAAGTAAACCTTTTTAAACACGGTGATGCCTTTAAAATTCTGATTCCCTTTGCATGAGCACAGAGAAGCAACAAAGAAAACAAATGGCGATTTTAGTTGGGTAAAGTATAAAGTATCTGAAAATTCAAGCCAATAACAAAGTGTCTCAGAAATCGTTAATGTCAATATATTTTATTTTACATAAGCTGTGTGCTTCGATGAGATCTGTGTTATGTGTTAGTTTGTACTCTTACTGTATACAAGTTAAAAAAAAAAAGTAATTGGAAATACGGAAACTATTCCCAGAAAATTTAAGATACACATTTTATTTGTCATGAATATAGCGTAAAAATGTTTATTTTAATCAAAATAGTGAGCCAGGTTTCAGAGAATAAATTTAATGAAAAAGTTTCCATATTACAAGAGTAGTTTTGAGTAGGGGGAGTTTCTTCAACCTCTTTGTGTCGTATCCTTGGAAGGACTTAAACTCAAATAGCAAGTTTCATATCCAACAACTATCGTTTTGGAGTTGTCCTGTTCTCTCTCTCTCTCTCTCTCTCTCTCTCTCTCTCTCTCTCTCTCTCTCTCTCTCTCTCTCTCTCTCTCTCTCTCTCTCTCTCTCTCTCTCTCTCTCTCTCTCTCTCTCTCTCTCTCTCTCTCTCTCTTGTCGGTCTGGGTGGCTCAGTTGGTTAGACGCTGGCCTACCGATCCCAAGGTCGCGGGTTCAAACCCGGCCCAGGCCGATGGTTTTTAAGTGTGCTTAAAAACGACAGCTCCATGTCAGTAGATTTACTGACCTGTAAAAGAACTCCTGCGGGACGAAATTCCGGCACACCGGCGACGCTGATGTGATCCTGGCAATTGACAGCGTCGTTAAACAACAAAATAATTTAATTTAATTTTAATCTCTCTCTCTCTTTCTCTCTCTCTCTCTCTCTCTCTCTCTCTCTTTCTCTCTCTCTCTTTCTCTCTCCACATACACACACAGATACACATACGGATTTTTTTTTTCTAAAAATGTTTTGGGGGGTTCACGGGCCTCAAAACATGTACATATTTTCGCTGAAATCTTGGTATGGAATTTTCGGCTGGAATGCGTAACTTCCTATGTTTACTGTAAGACCTACATAGCAAAGAAAGTAAAAGTCTTGCGTGTGTTACATTAATATAACCTTAACTGCTATCGTTTATTATTTAATTTTATAAGATTTAAATGTTTAATTAGCACTGATAATTATTAATTAGCACCGATATAACTGTGTAACATCTATAAACTTTTATTAAACTTTTCGAGCTTTCGACCATATTAAACTCCATGGCCATTATCAGAAAACGAAAAATTAATAAACAAATAACCATCTCAACTCATGGTGTTCATTGGGAACTCATAAGAAATAAACGGCCATTTCAAAATCATGACCTTCTTTTAAGTAGTCCTGTCCAAGTTGTGCTCAGATATAGGCTGCTGTACCTATTAAATTTATTCTAATTTAATTTCAATTGCCTCTTTTACGAGTCCGTGGTAATGTTGGCTACTGCGGTGTAAAACCGCGACCTCATTAAATAAAATTTTGTGATCATAGTCGAGGCTGCTTTTTGAACACCTTACACACGGACATTCGTCAAGCACCCATAACAGAAACCACTCCACGCACAATCCAACACAGAGGAAGATCTAAACAAAAAGCGTTTATCCCCATCTACAGTACAGTCCGGAATAAAATACGCGGATACTCAGAAAACATAACATTAAAACGATATTCCTGCAATCAAAAAAGTGCTTGTATGAGACCAGTTAATGACAATCTTTATTTTAAAACACCTGGTGTTTGCAAAATGTCTTGCCAATGTGGAAAGACATTAGGACAGACAGGTCGCACGATTAAGTGAGTGAGTGTGTCGGGTTTAAGGGCCCATCGACAATTTGGTCATTAGGGGCTCCGCACGATTGAAGAGAGACGTGATGAACATAAACACAACCTATTACAACCACAAAAATCAGCAAAGGCACTGCATAGTCTCCACAATGATCACAGAGTTTTACTTGGTGAGGTTACGGTTTTACACTACAGTAACTGACATTACGATAGGCTCGTAAAAGAGGCAATTGCAATTCAGTTAAAGCCAGCGGCCTACGACTGAGCGCAACTTGGATAGGAATACTTAAAAGAAGGCCATGATTTTGAGATGGCCGTTTACTTCTTATGCAGTTCCCAAATAAGGCCATGAATCATTTTTACTTTCTGTACTAGTAAGTAGAGGAAGTATTGTATTCCACCAAAAAATTTGATGTCGAGATTTCACAGGAAATATATGTTTCGAGGCCCCCTGAATCCAAAAAAAGCAGTTTTAGAAAAAGGTTCGTGTGTGTGTGTGTGTGTGTGTGTGTGTGTGTGTGTGTGTGTGTGTGTGTGTGTGTGTGTGTGTAAGTGTATGTGTCTGTTGTCTGTTGTCTTTCAGTCTGTGGACACCATAACTCAAAAACGAACAGTCAGTTAAAAACCAAAGTTGGTATTTAAGTTTAATGTCTTTCAAGGATGCGACACAAGAGTTTGAAGAAAATTCCTCCATCCTAAACTACCCTTTACGTGAAAATTTTTTCGAAAATTCTGATTTTCTTGAAAATGGCTCTAACGATTTTGATTAAAATGTCATATGTTTGAGATATTTTTATGACAAATGAAATGTACATTTTGAATTTTTTGACTATATCCTATGTAGTCCTGTTTACTCTGGATGACTTTTGAATAACTCGTAAACCGTAAGATATAGACAAAATCTTACTATACAACAAATGTAGATCTCGCTAAGACATAATTTATGTCCAAATAAATTCTTTTTAGAGTGAACCATTTCAGAGATATTCCTTGCTGTTTGTGTCGATTTCGAAAAAAAAAAAAATAAATAAAAAGAACCTTTCGTCAAATGCTTCATGGTTGTTTTACTATATGTTAAGCGTGCAAAGAGAACGGAATCTCAAAGCTTTAAAAGATTTGACTATCTCTCAAAGCCTACTGCATTCTAATATTCCCCTTGTACCTGCAAGGAAATAAACAATAAGATAACTTGTGGAATTTTATATATATATTTAACATCCTCCAACGTAATGTCATATCGGACAGTGAATGAATGAAACGGGTGGGAAAAACCTCGGGAAAAAACCTTACCCGGATAACTTACCCTAAGCGAGATTCGAACTCGCGATCTCTTGAACGTGAGGCAGACACGCTAATCATCGCGCTATCCATCACGCTACCAAGGCGGGCTACAAATGTTTATCTCAACCAACATGGAGATATAGGAATAAGGGTTTGCAGGAATGGTTAATAGAAGAGTAGAGAAAGTTATATAAGCACAATACATCAGATTATCTGTGTAGTAGTTTCTCGTTCACGTTTACCAGTTACACAAGCTTATGTTACAGCGTCTTGCTAATAAAGAGGACTTCTCAAGCTATTCCAAGAAAATTCTGGATATGCGTTTTATATATCATGTAATTGAACTTAATATATTAATCAAAATTATTAAAGATATTGTTAGAAAATCAGAACTTTCGGAAAATGTTCCCCATAAGGGATTGTTTGAGATGGGAAGATTTTCTTAAAAACCTGCGTGTCGCATCTTTGGAAGATATTGTAGTTAAACACCAAAGTTGGTATTTATCCGACTTAGTATCTTTTACACCACTTACATAGTAGGGGATCTACTTCTATTACCCGCTGGTATACAAAATGTTAAGCTGAAATTAAATCCACTGAAACCATAAGTAATTATTATCGTCGGACGAAAGCGTATCCTTTGCAAAGTACACCAAGCAATAAAATGACTCGCGTCTGCATATGACCTTCAGAGGCTCCACGGCTGTAGCGAATTACAGGTGTGCAACGTTGCCCTGTCAGAACTAGCTTCCTCTTGGTCGGTAATTATAAATTAGCGCTCGGATATTAACAGTTTATTACAAGCTTAAAATTTATGTCAGATATAAACAGAAGTATCGTACAAGCACGTAAGAAAAAAAGGTGTAATTTTAGCTTCAGCCTTTCGGTATTTATATACAATTATATTATATGTATATTTTGTTAGAAATGAAGCAGACGTCCCTGTCTTCCTCGTGTCGCACACTTCCGTTCTCCGAGACAGATGCAACTGTCATCTTGGACACTAGGTACCCCCTCCACACGTCCGGCTATCCCGTCCATCCCTGGCATCCAGTTTCTTGACGCTTACATCAAATTTCCCTTCCAGGGCGCTAAGACCTTCCACGGTGTCCTCCACGACATCCATGCGCTAGCAGAGGTCTCTCACCTTCTCGCCGAATTCTTTCCGCGTCATCCTTCACGTCAATCTTCGCCAATAGCTCCATCTTCATCAAGGACATTTCGTTCTTCATTTCTTCCTTTACACCCTACACCCTACATCCCTACATCTACATCCCTACGCCTTGATCTTCTCTACGGTGGAATTCACAGTAGTCATGTCACTTCCCATCTTGACCATCCCAGATTCCGTTTTGTCTCCATTTTGTCCATTTCGGATTTCATTTCTTCCATTTTGGAATCTACGTTGTTCATTTCCGTCTTCACTTCTTCCTCCATTTCTTTCATTTACGTCTTCATTTCTCCTATGCTAGCCAAGAGTTTCTCGAGCATTGGCCCCAACGTGGCATCAACGTCGCAGTTCTGACAGCAGTGTAACAAAACGGCAATTAGACGAGTCCCACTGCTGACAGCAGTGTGGCAAAATCCGTCCAGTTACTTTTCTATCGCTTTATTCTCCTTTTAAAAGTTTGCATAAATACACTGTTCTTTTCTACTGACCTTTCCACTATTTACTTCTGGTGATCTGACTCACACTCACTGACACACTGGCCGAATCTCCCTTCTGCTGTTTCCTCGCTTTCTTATATAGCAAGCACGACGTAACATGGGCCTTTCTCAACTTCCTCAAGCACACTGGCCAATACCACTCGAAGGTTTTTGGAAACCCTTTGTGTTGCCGCTTGATTGTTGTTAGTCACGTGTTTGCTGGCGTGAGCTAGACCATGGGTGCCTTTGATACGCGCTGCATCTGGTATGCAGTGTGAAGTAGCTTGACCCGGCCGTCCTTTGTGATACTCGATCGCTTAGTGTTGTAGATCGGTCTTGCAACTCCTTTAAAAGGCAAATAAACACTTTAGCACTAACGAAACCCGTGAGTTCTTGCAACCCAGCATAAGTGTCACTGGATTATAGGCAGGGAGGTCGTAGATAACAAACCACAGCTTATCTGCCATACAGTCTTTTGGAGTTTGCGTACAGCACACGGGCCGGTTTTTACCTGCCTAAGTGATCTTTGGTCTCTATTATTTTGCAGTCTTCGGTTTGAGTGTAGATAACTTGAAGTAATGTTCTTAAAAAACCCTATGCATGCTAATTGATTGTACACCCCTGTCCACATTGACTTAGATTCAGATTAAAGTCTGCTCAGTGCGACATATACGGTACTGGTCTTGTTGGATTATTAAGGCAATTATCGGATTACTGGATTTTCTGTTAAAAAGAGTAGTTTAAATGAAAGCGTCTAATTTACTCTAAAGAGTACTAAAATAATATTGCATACTGTTAAGGGCAGTTATTAAAATAAATTCAGTATTATTCATAAAGGCTCATTAAACTACAAATACATTTCATTCTACACACCAATTTATCGTAGATATGTTAATTCCTTGAAGTTCAACTTCTACATCAGTAGGCCTGAAAAATAAATGGCACATAAGTAGGTATAGTGTTTTTCAAATGGGAAGAAGTTCGTCCTTGAGCGTCTTCAGGCCGGTAACCAATCAGAGTCCTGCTATGTTGTCATATTCCTTTCCCCTTACGTGGGGCTTGACACGCGCCAAGAAATACGAAGAGTGCGGGTAATGAGCTGGCAACGCTGTGCATGTAAACGAATCTCATTGGCTGCAGATCAGAACTCTTTCCATTTGAAAAGCACAGTAGTTTATCACATTGCATTTTATTGCATTTTAAAATACCATAGGGATATGTGCGTACGATTAACTCATAATCATATCTTTTCAATTTCCTAATCAGATAGCCAACATTTCATTGAGTAATTAATCAGTAGTCTTATTATTATTATTATTATTATTATTATTATTATTATTATTATTATTATTATTATTATTATTATTATTATTATTATTATTATTATTATTATTATTATTATTATTATTATTATTATTATTATTATTATTATTATTATTATTATTATTATTATTATTATTATTATTATTATTATTATTATTATTATTATTATTATTATTATTATTATTATTATTATTATTATTATTATTATTATTATTATTATTATTATTATTATTGTTGTTGTTGTTGTTGTTGTTGTTGTTAGTATGATTGTGATGATGATTAATAATAATATAATATATATTATTATTATATTATTATTATCATTATCATCATCATCATTATTATTATTATTATTATTATTATCGTTATCATTGTTATTATTGTCATTAATATTTATTATTGTTATTTATTATTATTGTTATTACTATTATTTTTAAATAAGACTCGAAGCCACCCAACCAACTGCCGGCCTCAAGCTTACGACAGTGGGAGGGTTCATTCAACCGGTATGTGGAGGGAATGTGGTCAAAATAGCGCGTTCCCCAACAGGAATGTTGGTTGTCATAATCCACAGATGACTAAGAAAGATAGGTCCTCATACTCCTCAAGTGCCGCGGGTTACTGAAAAATCCGTGAGTTTTTGCCCTTGCTCGACTCCAGGCAAATGCCATGACAAGGAAAAGAGACATCGAGCTCTAACCCACTGTGTCAGGAACACTTTATCACTTGTTTCGCAGTACTTATCGATATGCTTATTACCATTTGGGTAACACAAAATACAAACTCGTCCTGAAGATACAACTTATTAAATCGTCGTACACAGGTCTCGGATTATAATTTTAGAAAAGTCCGCTAAATCATCTACTTTCGTCTTGGTAATATTAGCAATATTTTCACCTCTTCTATTAGAGGTAGCACTTATGGTTCATCCTCTACCTTACTATGGCAGAGGAAAATAGGCCACCCACGAAGTTAGTATTGAAAAATATGATTTTCTCTGTGTGTACATACGTACATACATGCGAGTGTATAAATGGGGTAAGGAGAAAGAAAAAAAGGAAGGTAGGTGTGAGGGTAGATGGATGGGTGGGTGGATGGACGGACGGAGTGAGGGAGGGAGGAATGAATGAACGGATCGATGGACGGGCGGAGGGATGGGTGGGACAGCGTAACTCAAAAACAATACATCTGGTAAATATCACATTTCATGCTTAAATGCAGCCTCATACGAAGGTATGATCACCTACTTACTTAAAGGGGTGTAGTTCAAGCGTCTTAGCGCCGTGATGGCCGCAAATACCACTGCATGATTTGCTAGGAAGCAGGACAATTGTGACCCCAATACTGCAGAGCATCCGTACAACATATGTAAGGTGCAGTTTCAACAAAGAGCTTTGTTTTAGATGGGGAGCAAGATGTTGTTACCAATACATGAAAATGCAATGAAGAAAGTTAATTCACTGTTCACGAGGGCACTTGAAGAATTCAGCACGTTATTAATAAGTAGAAATGTGATTAATGAACAGATATTTAGGGAATTTCCCGACTGTATATGAGTCAGTTGAAGTACGACCCAAGCATGGTCGAATAACAGCAAAGAGGATACCATACAATAGGGTCAGCAAATCAATAACGCCTGCTGAAAAACTTGCAGTAACTTTGAGGTGGGCTTCAAACTATTGTTAATATTTAAATTACAGGTAATTAAATATTTGTTCTTTGCATAGACATAAAAAGTTACAGTTATTATATAAAAGATTTACTTCATAATAGTGTTTATTTTTCTTATTTTATTAATTATAATAAAAAGATTCGTAAAATGGGGGCGCGGATGCTACACAGGTCAGCAAAAACAAACTTCGTTGAAGTAGCAAGGAATGTTGGATATTTTGGTGGTGCTAAATTCAAATCTTCAATTAGTTTTCCCAATTGACTCTACTTTTTAAGAAATAAGGTGTTCTTCGAATAATGCTTGGGATATATTATGAAGAGAGATCTTTTCATGCCAGTGAAGTTACAACGAATATGCGGTATTTTGGTGGTGCCTGAATTCAAATCTGCCATTAGTTTTTCCAAACTGGCTTTAATTTTTAAGATACAGGATGTTCGTAAAATAAACCCTATAATATATGAAGAGAGATCTGTCTCTTTTAATATACTTTTTGGTATTTTTATTCGTTTTCGTGTAACATTAAATTGTATTATACTAAATAATAATCTCCCTTTATTACTTGCAGTAAAACGAGTTTTTCGCAACGTTCGGACCTACATAGATGAGTTCTGGTATGTGTGTGCAGAATACACTCCACTGAAAAAAAAAAAATAAGAAACATTTCTGACTTTGTGAGAAAAAAAAATGTGTTTTGCATATTTCGGTGTTCATATTGGCGACCAGGTAAGATTCGGCCTCCCCGTAAGGTTTGTAAAACCTACGGAGGTCTACGGGCCAAAGGAAAAAAAGAAGTGTAAACTATGGTATGAGAGAAGCACTAAATCACAGCTAGTGTTATTTTTGTGTTTAAAGAGGAAAACGCTTCAATAAATACAGGAAACGAAAGTGGGAGTTCTCCTGATTTGCAGCCAGCAAGGCGACCAGTACCAGTATTTGTCCAACTTGCCCAACTTCCATCGTGAGATGTTGGAGAATTGAGGACACTAACAGTGACAGTGAATATAAAACCAGTACTTGTACACCTCGGCAATTCTACCAGAAAGAACTCGTTGACTTAATGCAAGACCTCAGTCTGACTAAGCAAGCATCTTAGCTCTTGGCGTCCAGGCCGAAATGCTATGTAATTTTATTTAAATTGCAAGGTTAATTATCTCTAAATTAATTTATTTGAATTAAACGGTTGATTCAAAGGAAAATCAAGGAAGCTGAAAAGTGAAATGCTAAAACAAGGATTACGGTCAGCATACTAAGCCAGAACAAAATAATATAGAAACGTTAGAATACATAATAGCTGTAAAAAAAAATTTCAAGAGTAAGAATGAGTTTAAATAATAAGAAATTCAACCCAAAGCTTGCAATAAAATAAGTTATAAATGCAACGTACACAAAATATTTGATTTGTTGATAAACAGATGGGAACGCAATAACGTATCGATGTAGGTAAGAAGGGAGAAGGAAATGCACGTACCTGCACTTATAGTTGAGGAAAACTAACGTGAATACACAGAAGTGAACACATTGTGGGAAGAACTAGCTCCACATAGAGCAGATAAGAGATATACTGTGACGACAATGGTACCTACACTTTGTTAACAAAATTCACGTGAAAAAGTAATAATCCCCTTTTGGCAATTAAATTATTCACACGTAAAAATATCATAAAGTAAAATTTACTACTTGAGTCCTCGTCGCATAAAATTATCGTGTAGAGAATAGTAGAATAAACTACAAGTGAAACTGTGCAGACAGAAACAACACATAAATATAAAGTAACAAAAAATTTCTTGAGATTTTGTTCAACGAGGAACAAAATTAAATATACACTATATAGTGCGATGGATTATATTGTAAATATACAGAGTAAGAGAAAATAATTGAATACATTATAACACTGGAAACAAAACAGTAATTTTGAAAATAAATTATTATTTATTGAAAACTTCATAAACCCACTGAATAATAATTCGAGTAGATAGTACCTTAACCACAACCAATGCCACGACCCACAACAAGAAGTCTCGCCAGGCAAGTATAACTACAAGTCAGTAAAAATAAGCACTCGCGCGCGCACACATACACACACACACACATACACACACATACACACATACACACACACATACACAGAATCACAGCGATATAAACAATTTTATTTCAAAATGACGCACCAAAAATAAATTTTAAATTGTCTCGCAAAATGGCTTGAGTCACCAAGCCACAAAAAGTATCTAGAATGCATTTTGAAGCTAAAATAAAAGAACTCCTAAAACCAGAAACTAATACCTATTACAACTTACCGGACCACATAAAAGGGACTTCTTTCATATTTCACTGAAGAGTATGAAATTTGCTATAGCAATGATATCCTGGGACTACTGCTTGATATAGGTCTACCGGAGTATTGATCAGCAGACTGGCGACTTTTATAGACAAGTCCATAAAAAGCTTGAATTGCGTGCTGTTTCACAGTGGTAATGAATATGCACCCATTCCACTTCCCTAACTCTCCCTTCGTGAAAAACGTAACCGCATTAATATGTTCTACAGAAACTTCGCTATTATCAACACAAGTAGCTTATTTGTGTTGATTTGAAGGTGGTCAGTATATTCTTTGGGCAGCAAAATGGGAACAGTAGAGCTAAGCAGGTTCATTGAGAAAGGGCGAAATGGCTTTCAAAGAAAACTATGACAGTTGGTGCAGCCAACATCGCACATAAGCGTTAAGTTGATAGGGACTCCGCTCCATATAAAGCTAGGGCTCATAAATACAATTTGCTTAAGTCTTGGACAAAAATTCTTATTATGTCAAGTAAATGCGTTTGCAGATCATTCCCTAGACTCAGTTGTACAGAACGTAAAGCAGCAATCTTAGACGGTTCTCAAATTCGCAAGCTTATCAGCGATTCAAATTTCAGTAGTCGTGATTGACCTTGAAGCATCTAGCTGGATTAGTAAGGAATTGTAACGAATTAGTAACGTACTGTAACGAATTGTAGGGAATTTCTTGGGCAACAATAAAGTGCACATCTATGAAAAATTGGTTTGTCCATGGTAGGTTCAGTTAAAATACTCTACAATTGTAACGTCTAAGCACACTACATAATTTGTCACCAGCAGAAGAGGGAGACGACCAGCGAGACAACTGGCGCCGGTCCGAGGGATAATGAAATACAAGCAACAGACAAGATGACCTGGCTCTATGCGTGTAGACTGAAACCGCACGCAACCACCGACGCTATGAAAAGGTAAAAGGTATACAGCAAAACAAGCAATTACAGAGAATGTCATATGTGAGGAATTTGCTGATTAATAGAAGTATGCAAGTATGCAAGCTTGGAGTCCCTTTCAGCTTCTTAGAAAAGGTAAACGAAGCAGCATTTTGGCCAGCAGGAGTAATAGACAGTTCTGCTTCTTTCGTTCCTTTCGAGACAATGGAGGGGAGCTCTAAGAATGAGACACAAAACACACAAAAAGATTATAGAATAAGGACACTGAACTGGACTATTGAAGATTTCAAAACAGCAGTAAACACATGTTCCCAAAAATGTCTTTAAACCTTACGACATACTATTCTTGAGAGAGACCCTCCTTATAACAAAGGAGTGGACCGCAGTAAACATACACTATGCGATAAATGTCTTGGCAGAAGAGGGTTTAAAGGGCAGGCCCAAGAGCGGCCTCACGTGTCTAATCAAGGAGATTTTCTCACCTTTCTCAGTTCCACACAAATCCAGTGTAAGAACCACTGTATGTGTTACTATATGTGTATATTTCCAGCCAGAATTTACAACTGCTAGTATCATAGACGAAATTGGTCAGTGTCTAAATACCACCACTAAGGACGACCCAGTCATACTTGCGAGGGACTGAATTGCCGCGTGGACATATTTTCGCAAAAAACAACAGAAGTGATGAGCTACCTGGAAGAAGAAGGCTTTATACTAGTAAATGATAAGACAACCAAAACCTACGTCTGTCATAACGGCTCAAGTGCCATAGACTTGGTATTTGTTAACTCTTAAAGTTAACCCGCTGAAACAATGAATCATTCCCGAAGGGAAAGAAAGCACTCGCCGGTAGAAACAGCACTACATCTACAGCGTATAACAAAGAAGAGATTGGAAACCCAAGTCAAACTAAACAGGAACTAAACATATCAGCATTAGACGATGTCCACGATAACGCAATAACTACATTAATAGAAGAAAATACGATAAATAAAGTAGCATCACTGATAGAAGAACACATTTTAACGACCACTCACACAGTAAAAAATGCAAAACGAAAGAAGAGGCCATGGTTCAACAAAGAATGCTATGTAGCAAGAAGGAACGCCATCAATGTCATTCACAAAGCCAGGAAAAAAAATCAGTGGAAGACCTGGACCTGTACAGTAAGTTGAGGAGAGATTGCAAAATCGAGATAAAAGAAACACAGATGGCATTTTGGGAGGACGAAGAAACACGATTAATAGAAAAAGCAAAGCAAAGACCTTACAAGGCTCTCCAGACAAAACAACCGAAATTCCCGAGAAATATCCCAATGGAGGTGTGGGAAGAACATTTAAGCTCAAACCTACAAGCTAGAGACACACGTCCAGTATGGCCCACAGCGACCCAAGCTGTCATGTAGGAGACAGAACTCTTCACAGAAGACGAAGTAACCTGCACTATGGTGAATGATAAAGCATGTGGTCGGATGGCATATATGAGCACTTATAAACAATTTTCCCTGCACTGGGGACGCCACTCACAGCATGAAACAAATGCCTGAAACAAAGAGCTGTACCGGAGAAGTGGAAAAAATCAAAGGTCATAATTCTATACAAGGGAAAAGGGAACACAGCTGACCCAAAGGCGTACAGGGGTATTGCTTTGGGGAACACCCTACTCAAGGTCCACACAACACCTATGTGCAAACGTCTTAGGATTAACATTGAGGAGAAACTACCCGGTTCACAATTTGACTTCAGAAGTGGCAGATCAACGACACAAGCTATGCACTGCCTTCAATCTGACATAGAAGCACCCACAGCAAACTGCGGAGGAAATTGCATGCAATACTGATTACACCAAGGCGTTTGACACAATAATTCTAACCATTCTAATGGAGAAACTGGAAAATGCTCTTGGCCCAGGACGTTACTTGCTGCCAGTTATCAGAGACCTTCTCACCAACAACTGAGTGGAGATAAATGATGCTATAGACAAATCGAACATGATGCAACAGACTATTGGAGTGCTGCAGGAGGACCCGTTAAGCCCCCTGCTGTTCATCTTAGTCACGGGAGACATTGTCTAGGCAATAAAACCCAACAATGTAAACCTGCTAATGTATGGAGACGACATGGCATAGACCTCAACTTCAGAAGATGACCTACAAAAAACTTTCAACGAATTAGTGGACTGGGCAAAGAGAATGAAACCTGAATGCAGAGAAAACTGTCTCCATGACCTTCAAAAGAGGGGGGGGGGTTAATCGCAGCATCCTCTACATGGGGAAAACACCACTAAAATCAGTCACCAACTTCACGTACCCAGGAGTTACTCTCCACATACAGGGAAACGTATTCACACGCCATATAAATGACAGAGTAAACGCTGCAATAAGAGCTATAAGCGACATAAGTTCAATAGGCAAACTCTCCTTAGAAACCGCCTTACAACTGTTTGAACTCAAAATTGACCCCGTTGCAACGTATAGGCTAGAAAACATATGGATACATCTACAGAATGAAAGTTGGAGAAGGTAAAGAAGTTAGAGGCCTCATACTTGAAAAGTGTGTTTTGCCTCTCCAAATGCACGCTCTCACGGCTCGTATATGAGCTAGTCAGAGAACCTTCCTACATAGAAGACCTGCGACTGAAGCTCCTACTGCCAACGACTCCAGCCTATCAGGGCCCTGCCACGTCAACTACAGCAGAAGAAATGCAAAATATGGGACGAATTCTATGCTACTGGCGCCGTGGCAAGCCGTGAATGGACACAGGGAGGATACGAACTATGCCATACAGTGACAAGACTTTCAGTACATGGATTCCACCACAAGCTATGCAGCACCCAGAGATTCCACGAACTCGGCCCAGATTGTTTGTGTGCATAAGATGCGATGACCAGTATGAGAGGTACCATGTGTTTCACTGTAAGATGAGATCAGAGTCATTGGTGCAATTAACTATCTTTTTTGCATATTGTGTGCGATTCATATCATCATCAGCAGCACAGCAGCAGCATCACTGTCGGTATGGGTGGCTCAGTTGCTTAGACGCTGGACTACTAATCCCAAGGTCCCGGGTTCAAATCCGGCCCATACCGACGGATTTTAAGTGTGCTTAAAAACGACAGCTCCATGTCAGTAGATTTACTGGCATATAAAAGAGCTCCTGCGGGACAAAATTCCGGCACACCGGTGGCACTGATGTGATCCTGGCAATTGACAGCGTCGTTAAACAATAAAATAATTTAATTAATCATCATTTTCACTATTATTATTTATTATAATTAATTATTTATGATTATTATTACTATTAGTATTACTATTACTACTACTATTATTATATTTGTATTATTATTTATATTATTATCATCATTAATTATTATTATTATTTTTTTTTCAAGGTGGCTCGAATGTATCAAGGTTAAAGTAGTTTAACACAAATTGGACGACATTGGGCATTGGTGGAAGTCAAATGTAATTCAATTTACATCAACAGTTAGACGTGAGGCTTTCTAGTCGATGGATTCCACAGAAACGGATTGCCGATCAAAAACAGCAATGCATTGATTTAGTGCAGAAAATAGCTGGAAAAATTCCAAGGCAGCACTTCAAGTTTGCTGTGGAATATCATTACTGGAAGTGAAACCTGGATTTATTGTTATGATCCTTAAAAGAAAAGTCAATCGGCTCAATGGGTCTTTCGTACAGATCCTAAGCCTACAAAAGTCTGATGAATTTGCAGTGCTGGTAAAATGTTACTAGCATTCTTTTTTTCCAAAACGGGCTACTATAGCATGAGAAGATAGGCGTACCATTACTGCTGATTGGTACACAAAAGGTCTGTTTACCACAAATTCCTGAAATTGTGAATAGTGCCCAAGAAGAAAAATAATGTTACACAATGATAGTGCATCGTCATATACAGAGAAAACCACGAAAACTACGTGATCGCCAACATTGGCAAAGGCGAGCCGAAGCACCGCAAACATACTAGAAAAAAAATGTTCCGGCTCGCCGACTAATGCGTGTTCATGCAATCTCGCTCTTAGGCCACACACACGTTAAGGCACAGGCCCTCGCCTCGGAAAACACCCAGTAGCTACACCCTGCCCGCGCAGGAAAACAGCGGGAAAATGTAAATATTGTAAATAGTGCAGTGCGCGAGCTGGGACGCATTTTTCTGGTGTGCCCAGTGAACGTGTGTGTGTAAGTGTGTGAATGTGAGTGTGTGGGTGAATGCGTGCGTGTATGTGTGTATATAGATGTATATATGTATATAAGGAAAAAACAAAAACAACAACAACAACAAATAATAGGAATAGACACCAAACGACTAACGAAAACTATTCTCGGTGGCCTAAAGATGGCCACCGTATGGGTTTTTGGTGATACCCAAAACTATAAGCTTGTAAAAAGAAAAATTGTAAATAAATGTAAATTTATAGCCTGTAAGCCAGGGCCCTTGTACCGGCACCAGGCCAAAATTATGAATAAAGAAAACTTGAAACTTGAAATACAGCGAAGCTAACAACTTCGTACTATTTTCCACAGCAAATTAACTCCCCGGAGAATGAGGCACGAGAGGGAAATTCGCCAATTAGAGAAGAGTCCCATAATCTGGTACCCTCGTTTATGATACTCAGAACAGCTCAATTACAGCCCATTCAAAATCATATGGTCAATATTTGGCTTCTTCTACTTTTGCGAAGAATTCCTTCTCGGCTTTAGTATAGGCACCTAGTGAATTCTATTTCTGTACAGTGAGAGATCCTGTGTTTGCAGAAGTACCAACTAGTGATGTGTAACGTGTGTAAGAAACACAAAATTGTTCAAAGTGAAACACGTTCAGTGAGGCGTATGTTTCTTGAATACTTTTACCCCTGTGTAGCATGCGCTCTCCGTCACACACATTTACTGTCCTTATCGCACTGTTTCCAGTCAGGGGCTTTCTTTGCGCTAGTGAATAGTATCTGATGTCCAAATGGTCAGCACCATTGAGCCTCCCAACTACACAGCCCTGGCGTAGCGCCTTGTGGTTTATTTTTGTTTCCAAAGGTTAAATATAAAATGCGTGGAAATACCTTTTGTCAATAGATGAAGCAGTGAAACATTATAAAAACTTGGTGTCTCAAGTGACTCAGGAAGAGTGGTAGGTTCTGATTTCATCGAATGCAAAACTGTATTCATCTTAAAGGAGAAATATTTTGAAAACAATAAAAACATTTTAAGTTTTTAGAACTAATCATTGTTTAACTTTCTAAACCTTTTCAGTATTGCCCTGGTATAGCGGCAAGTTCATCATCATAGGAATGCCCATTCTCTACCGCAGGCAATGTAACAGTCCCGAAACCATAGCTACGCTATAGACCTCAACTTGCTTATGTAGCTAATCTTGTGAGATAAGTAAGGCATTGTTAGTTTGAATTCTTGTAGATACAGTAAAAGAATTCTATTTTGCTGGTAGTGAAGCTGAAGTTAGATATATTTATTATTTCCGATTTCAGAGTGTATAAAATTCTACAAATGCAACATATTACTTAGCTTATACACTACGTTTAAATAGTCTTCGCTCTTATTTAAAGCGTGATGAAGCTGATAGTTAACACTCCATAACTTAGAGACTTTATAAACGTTGTAGTTGTATGTAGCATGCAAAAGAAATACTGTCAGAAATTGGCACGCGTTAACTCTAGCAATGCCAACCCTTAGTGCTTATTGCTTATTGCAGAGTGAGACCGAAATTATAATGTGAATATAAGTAATTAATAATAGAAATAATTAAAAGGAGATTGTATTCGATAGTTAATGGGATGACATTGTTAATAAAGCTGAATATATTAAAGTCTCAAGAATGGAAGCCTAGGTAGATTAGATGAGTGATAAGATTACAATTGTTGTGCGAGCAAAGCCCGGAGAGTTGAGCGGGTTCATTCTTACTTTGCCATGACATGCTCAAAAGTTGACCAATGGAAATCGCTTCCTTCGAGTCGCCCACGTGAACACGTGCAACGCAACCCACGTTCGTCTTGAATCGCACAGACAGTACGCATGCAAGTTTGTATGATCTGTACTTAAGCTGGTGCGTATACATAATTCGACGGTCACTAAAGGGTGACAAAGTTCAAGTATTATAGCGTAGCAGTTGAAGTTAAAAAGTTATATTCTATTTAGATATCGTCGGCAGTTCTCTACAAATCTAGAGATTTGCAAATAAAGTCAAACGTTTGTTAATTCTTCGTTTGGTTCCATTCCTACCCCAACTCATGCATACCCTGCAGATTAGGACCTCTTGCTAGAGCTAGTTAGATACCGGAACACCAAACACAGGATAGGAGCGACAAGATCTTCTAGATCTTAAAGGCGACTTCTTCGACCCAAGGGAGAGGATTGTGCATCAAGAGCTTGTATTACCAACGGGTAGGTAGGTACTTTATAACTACCACTAAACCTAAACTAAAACCCCCAGCGCCACAGCCCATGAAGGGCCAAGGCTTGCCGCCCAACCGCTGTGTCCCCCACCTCTGCTCACTACAGGCGTCAATGGTAGGGTGCAGTACTGGAGGGTGGGACGTGGTCAGCTCTCCGAAGCCTCCCGGCCAGTTACACGGCCTTATCGACCTGGGGTCGCTACTTCTCCATCAAGTAGCTCCTCAATTGGTCCCCCCGAGACTTAACGAGGCTGAGTGCACCCCGTACCAGACACCCAGCGGGGGAAAAAGTCCCCATGCTGGTATCGGGGATCAAACACGGGTCCTCTGCACCAGAGGCAAGCGCGCTAACAACTGCGCTACGGAGGCGGTCTTATATCCACCACTGGTAACAAAATATTTGATTAAAACAAATTTATTTTAATATTGGGTTATGTTGTCATGTTTATAAAAGAAATATTCAACATTGTTTAACCATTTATTTTTGTACATGAATCACATTATACTGACGGGGAATACTTCATGATCACCTTGACATTGTATTGTTTCTCAAAAAGACCAACAATGAAAACGTTGAAACAATTACGCATTTCAGTAACATAAACAGTGATTGGCAATAACTACTAACTGCGTGCCCTTAATAAAAAAATTAAAAGACAGAATTTAATAAATTACAGAAGTGGGCATAAAGTATACTTTTTTCAGAGTATTTTGAGACAGTGGAAGAGGGAGATAGGGACATCGCGTGGCCGGCACGTGTACAGGAACCAAAACAACCCAGGCAGTATTGCAAGGTTTATGCAGTCTTTCAGACACGAGTAGTGGCGCGCAACAGGGATTGCACAAAACTCTTAAACCTGTATAAATATTGTCACCGCGCCCGCCGCATCTAATTGCCGACAACCGCAGTGTCACCCATCGCATTCTTGTCGGCGCTACCGCAAAGGAGCCGAAGGAAAGAGACAGAGAATGGCCGCATTGTTGGGGCGCTTGCCGAAAGAGAGAAAAGGATAGATTCTTCTGGAGTCTTCTACTTTGTATCTCGCCGCAATAAGTGAACGTTCCTGAAGCTTCCAGAATAGTGCCTGGGAGATATAAATAGCGGTAAAGTGTGAGAAGAGGAGTCAGACGTATGTGAAGGTTGAGTAGTCGTGCCGACGGAGACGGACAGACGATGTGGAGAGTTGTGCCGACGGAGAAGAGTTAGTTCTTTGTGTTACGAATTCGGAGCCGTGCTGTTGGAGAATCGGAAAATACTTTCTTGTTGTTGCAACGAGTGTACAAAGTTACTGTTTACGGAAATAAAAGTGTTTCTTTATCTCGACTACATCTGTCTTCTTTACTTTACACCCACACAAAAGTTACACTGGTGTCAGAAGTGGGATTCGTCGAATTGCTTCTAGTTTCATTACATCGTCAGAAGTTGCAACGTTAGAACCAAGATGGAGGGAGATTCGGAAACCAGGATGATAGCAATGATGAAAGAATTATTCGCCGAAATGAAGACGGAAATGGCTGAAATGAAGACGGCAAACGACAACCTCACTGCCAAAATGGAAACGTCAAACCACAACCTCGCTGCCAAAATGGAAACGACAAACAACAACCTCGCTGCCGAGCTGAAAGAAGAAATGAAGACGGCAAACGACAACCTCGCTGCTGAACTGAAAGACATGAAGACGACAAACGACAACCTCGCTACAGAAATGAAGACGGCAAACGACAACCTCGCTGCCGAGCTGAAAGAGATGAAGATGGAGCTATTGGTGAAAATTGACGGCGAATTGACTGGCGTGACGGAAGATGTGGAAGAACTCGGCGAAAAGGTGGAAGACCTCTGCCAGCATGTGGACGTCGTGGAGGACGACGGGGAACGTCTTGGCGCCCTGGTAGTAAGAGTTGACGAGAGCGTCAAAGTACTGGATGCCGAGGGCAGACGGAATAGCGCGGAGCCGGGGAGGGAGCACCTAGTGGCCGAGGTGACAGTTGCGCCCGTTTCAGATGATGTGAGGGAAGACGTGAAACAACTCGGCGAACTGATTGGCGTGACGGAAGACGTGGAACAACTCGGCGAACTGATTGGCGTGACGGAAGACGTGGAACAACTCGGCGAACTGATTGGCGTGACGGAAGACGTGGAAGAACTCGGCGAAAAGGTGGAAGACCTCTGCCAGCATGTGGACGTCGTGGAGGACGACGGGGAACGTCTTGGCGCCCTGGTAGTAAGAGTTGACGAGAGCGTCAAAGTACTGGATGCCAGGGGCAGACGGAATAGCGCGGACCCGGGGAGGGAGTACCTAGTGGCCGAGGCGACAGTTGCGCCCGTTGCAGATAACGAAAATGTACGTCTCGGGGAAGACAAAGGGGCAGTTCAGGGACGTCGTCGAGGATCCTCTGGAGGAGTGTGTCGGGTACGTAACCAACCAGGATATGACGTGGAGGACGATCAGCAGGGAAGCGCACAACCAAACGAGCAACACGCGAAAACCGACTTGGCGTGGGACATGGGGGTACCGTCGGAGCCATCCAATCACCTGACGCATAGTGCCGTGAACGGAAGAATGGTGGACATCATCGTGGACGGCAGGATACAGGAGAGGCCGTGCCGAGCACGAGTGAACACGAGTGCAGCGGTGGACGCGACTCGCGCGGATGTGGTGGGGTTTGTTGCCGGACCCATCGGAAGCAAGGTGGCTGCGAAGGTGCGCCAGAGAGGTCGGCGGACACGATACCCAATGAGCCGTTTCCAAGTGCGCAGGATGGCCCGTCAACACACCAGGAAGAAGGGCAACTGGACGAGGGACCGTCAAGACCGGCGGTACTGTTGCAGAATTTCGAAGCAGGATGGCATACGTCGTCCTACCCAGACCAAGGGACACTATCCAACAGCGATACCTAGGATCGTGCCTCCTGGAGAAGAGGTTCGATGGGATAGTCCGCCGGGGCGCAAGGGAGATGGCGCAGTGATAGTGCTGGTCGGGACGACCAGCTCTGAGGAGGGAGCAGTGTCACCGCGCCCGCCGCATCTAATTGCCGACAACCGCAATGTCACCCATCGCATTATTGTCGGCGCTACCCCAAAGGAGCCGAAGGAAAGAGACAGAGAATGGCCGCATTGTTGGGGCGCTTGCCGAAAGAGAGAAAAGGATAGATTCTTCTGGAGTCTTCTACTTTGTATCTCGCCGCAATAAGTGAACGTTCCTGAAGCTTCCAGAATAGTGCCTGGGAGATATAAATAGCGGTAAAGTGTGAGAAGAGGAGTCAGACGTATGTGAAGGTTGAGTAGTCGTGCCGACGGAGACGGACAGACGATGTGGAGAGTTGTGCCGACGGAGAAGAGTTAGTTCTTTGTGTTACGAATTCGGAGCCGTGCTGTTGGAGAATCGGAAAAGACTTTCTTGTTGTCGCAACGAGTGTACAAAGTTACTGTTTACGGAAATAAAAGTGTTTCTTTATCTCGACTACATCTGTCTACTTTACTTCACACCCCCACACAAAAGTTACAATATGTAGCGGCCGTGGGAAACAGGTAATACACCTGCTACTTATCAAGCAAATTCCTCGCCTATAGGACGTGGAAAACCATTGCATAAGCAGACGGCACACATTACCCAAAATGTGTACAATTACTTTAAGGGATGGGATGAAAAGTGTGACCTGCCAATTGCACACTGTGGCGTTCCCATGAGCACGATAATAAGAACCATTAAACTAGATATTCAGAACTACACAACTCCAACAAACGAAATGCGATAAAAACAAAACTGTTCGTGAATTGATGGCTTCTTCGTTGTCTTCGGAGGATCAGGAAGAAAAAGAAGAAAACGAAACTATAACATACTATAAGATTGAGTAAATATCAATATGTATGTCAACGTAAACAATGTTTCATTTTTCTACTTGTGTTTCCTTCTTTCGTTGTTTTTGTGGGTCTGGTATGTAGTGCCAACTGTATTGATATATATTTATATAATTCATAAAGCAATAAAAATAATGTAGTCAAAGTAAATATGATCGTGTACTCCAGTTTTTTATATTAAATGTATTTATCGTCCCCGTATGAGATTACGCTGTTGAAACAATGCCAATTAAGTGCATAAATAAACAAGTAAATAACGGATAGACATATAAACAATGTAACAGAAGTGTGGAAGGGACGCAAATATTGTAACAACGCATTTTGCTATTGCAGTGTGCCAGCACTCGTAAGTGACCTGCGGCACAAGCAACCTACTGCCTACCTGCCCCTCCCACTGTCTCAAAAGATTCTGAATAAAGTATAGCTAGGGTTAATTGTAACACGAATATATATATATATGTATACACGCATGTTTCTCAAAGGTGATTGAGCGTATAAGAGTTAGCGTACGACCGTTTGCATCCGGATACGTATATAGAGAATGAATTGCTCATTACAGAGGTATTTTTAGACATGGCGAATGACATTGTTAGGATTTGTACGAGCGATGTCATACAAATTGGCGGTGGGGGTAAACTCTCTGTTTCCAACTTGAAATAAAGAAAACACTGATAATGCGAGTAGGCACTGTACTTAATCAGGCACTGTTCCGCAATGTTTACTACACGGAAGTCGGAGAGATACAACCTGACACCCCCTATGGTCGTATAAATATAAAAGTGGATTCGTCCGTAAACCACTGTGCAATTTCAAGCCATTCACACGCCTAAAAGATACATTTGTGCACGTTTTATTCGGGTAAGCAGATAACCACAAATCCTAATCTGTACTTGCTTAGACCCGTCGAAAATTATCCGAGACCCGACTACAAATGCTTGTGATAGCAATGCCATGCGTATACGGTACACACGTTTATCCACCATAGGTGAACTGTATTTTTTATTTTGTTGTTTTGACCACGTTGTCAATTGCCAGGGTCATATCAGCGTCGCCAATGTTCCGGAATTTTGTCCTGTGGGAGTTCTTTTACATGCCAGTAAATCTACCGACATGGAGCTGTCGTTTTTAAGCACACTTAAAAACCATCGGTCTGGCCGGATTTGAACCACGACCTTGGGATCAGTAGGCCAGCGTCTAACCACTGAGCCATCCAGATCGTCATACAATGTCAACTATGTGAAGTATCAGTTTTACATCAAGAGCCATACGTTGTGATATAAATTTCTCTTAAAGTCGTTGATGAAAGTTGACATTATGTATTTAATTTATAAATGCAGCTATCGTTAAATTCAGTTATCAATTTATTTGAAACTAACTGCATGTGGTTTGACGATTTTATCCCTACACTTTTAGACTTACGTTGGATACTATAAAGAACCCAAAATAAATGAATTAAAACACCGGGAAAACAATATGTAAAACTACTGTTGAACATCCCTAATGCCACAGCAAAAAAAGCTGTATGAATGTAACATGTTGCATTTCTACCTCAATCATATAGAACATTGATCAATTCTTTGCACAAGTGGGAGTAGAAAAAGAAATCAGATTGTCTTTCAAGGAGCATGAGCAAAGAAAACCCTGTGAATGTAATGCGTTACATTTCAATTTCAAATGTATGGAGAATTGTATGAATTGTTCGTAAAAGAGGGAATAGAGAAATAAATGTGATTGTGTTTCATAAAAGAAAAGTGTGCAGAGAAAATTGTGTGAATTTAATGTGTTGCATTTCTTTGTCTATCATAGAAAATTGTATGAACTATATGTTGAAGAACCGATGCAAACCTCTGATGCAAATATATTTTTTGACCATTTTGCCTAAACTAAACAACCCTTTATATGTGATAGCTCTTAAACGGTTTTGATTAAAATATCATATAGGAAATTGGTGTGAACAATAAAATATATCTATTAAAGTGTCTGTAAAATGCCTATGAAATTCTGTAATTTGTTTACTGTAGTCGTTAGTGGGAAACTTTGGAAGGTAACCAAAACTACTACTTTGAATACAATAATACCAAACGTAGTTTTTGATCGCCTACGTAGCACAGTTGGTAGCACGGGGTGCACTCAGCCTCGTTAGGTCCCGGGGGAACCAATTGAGGAGCTACTTGGTGGAGAAGTAGCGACCCCAGGTCGAGAAGGCCGTATAACTGGCCGGGAGGGCTCGGAGCGCTGACCACGTCCCACCCTCCAGTACTGCACCCCACCAATGACGCCTATAGTGGGCAGAGGTGGGGGACGTAGAGACTGGGCGGCAAGCCTTGGCCCTTTATGGGCTGTTGCGCTGGGGTTTAGTTTAAACGTGGTATTTAAGTGCATTGCCCTCCGAAGATGCAAAACGAAGATTTCAAGAAAATTTCCCCACTTCAAATTATCCATTATATAAAGTATTTTTTAAATATTTGTATTTTCTCAAAATGGCCTAAATTACTTTTATTAAAACACAAATATTTAAGATATTTACATGAAAAGCTAAACCCATATCTTGAACATAGTTTGAGCTGTCCTCTTCTTTTGGAAAGAACTTCATCATAATTTATGTCATAAGAAATAGATCAATATCTACTACAAGGCAGAAATTATTAAAACACAATCATTTCAAATAATTTTTGTTGTTCAACCAACCCTTTCCGACATATCCGTTATTATAGTTTGAATTGTTCAATGCCAAATGCCATGGCTATTTAGTTGTTTCTGGCGATGTTATACAAAGACTATGCAACTTTAGGGCTATTATGCATCACATTTTAAACATATGCCTATCGATTCTGTTCGCTGTATTCTCCTAACACCTACAATGAAATGTATAATGAACTATTTCTGCAAAGAACTACTTCGTTTAACATGAAGTAGATAGAAAAATAAAGCTTTCGCAAAAATAGTTTGTAGAACCTGCATAAAAATAAATGATATTAGGGGATAAAGTCATATAAAGTTAACACGTAAGTACCAAGTTGGTTATCTATTCGGAATATTGCTTTTAGGCATGCATGCATACGCGCGTACACACACACAAACACACGCACACAAACACACACACACATGGACCTTTCTCTGAAAACGCCATTTTTGGATTCAGGAGTTCTCAAAACATACTGCGACGTTGGGCCCGGCGCATGGCGGTAGATGGGTGGGGGACCGATTTATTTCGCATCACGTGACGTACCAGCGAGCGGGCAAGAAGTTCAAGGTCAGGCTGCCTCGCATGCCTGCTGACTGTACGTGACAGTAACAATGAGATGGCAGAAACGAAAGGGGTCGAGAACATTGTCGAAACTTCTAGCTGAGTCATTCTCGGTGAGCGCGCGCGCGAGGATGTGTGAGGTGTGTGGAATATTAAACTGTGTTAACGACGAGAATAAAATTGTGGTACAACTTTAGAAGACAATAAAATACGAGTAATAGAAATGTAAGAGGGCCAGGATTTTTTTCCTTTGTTACAATATATTTTCAGTAAAAATCTCCTTATCAAGCTCTTAGGTAGAAGATTAATTTGTCCTAAACTGTTACAAATGTAAACAATTACTCAACTGCTTTACCACATTCCAATTAACTTTATCCTATGAAAGTTAATTAAAATCTAGGACCCTTACAACCATTTTGCTCTTGATCATATTTCTTTAAAACTAATGAGTAAAAGAAAAATTTACAAAGCATATCCTTTTGTTTACACATAGCTTCTTAGCTTAAGTGGACATAAAAGTACTGAACATGAGTTAAATAAAATGTATTAACTTAATTCAGTTTGCTTTAAATGTAAACTTAAATGTAGCTATGTTTGCCAAATATTCTCAATTCAAATGCACTAATAAATTACTTAATTATATTTGTAGGTATACAGTTAAATCACAGAAGGGGACATCCGCGCTTTATGAACTACAAAGACCTATTGAAGCTAATGCCGGGATTACGATTGCAACAATATGTTTCTATTAAATGGTTTAGCCACTAGCTTTATCGCTGCCGGGTTAGACCAGCGCTGAGCATGAATAGCTCTGTAATAATCTCGGGCGCAGTACGGGTCAACAAATAGGTAAATTAATTACTTTTATAGATCCACTTTATAGTACTGCTTTTATTTGAAGCTTTAAACAAATATATTCAAGGTATTAACACAAATCACATAATCAAATGGCTTGGCGTTACTTCGAATCACGCTACGGATCCACAACTCTGCGTGCACGGACTATACATTTTCATAAGTCCATATTTTACTTCATATTTCGTGTCGTCACTTTGTCTTTCTCCACCACTATGAATGTTCGTCTGAAAGACACTTTATACGGATAAATCATTTAATTCTCACTGGCACTATCTTTTCCGATGCGGTGCCGGACCAAGCCATGGTAAAAAAGCAATTGAATTCTGACCTTAACAACTATATTCACAATTCTTTTCTGTCGCCTCTAAAACTTCATATTAAATTACTTCAGAGGGCTTACGCAGAAATATTGCCTCACAACGAACTTAACGTAACTGACTTAACATGACGTAACGTAAGAGGTGGCAATGCCAAACTTTTCCTTCACGTCACGCCATCTTTGCATATTCCACAAATGTACGTGGTGCATCAGGTTTGCTTCAAATTAAATGAAAATTACCAAAAGTATTCATAAGTATCAGCTAAATAATTCTGATTCAATACTGATGTTATCATTAACATGAATCCCGAAATATTTTTGTATGAAAAAATCAATAAATTTTAAGATTAAATTTTCTCTGTTATTGAAAAAATATATACAGCATAATCAGCAAACGCATTTGAAATATCTCTTCATACAATTGTTATCCATGTTTTAGAGTATCAGTTCTGCCAATATAAACCATTTTTGAAAAGTCAGTATGTGCGTATCACATTTTGAAAATGTTCGTTAATAACATAATTAAATTCATAAAATAATTCATATATCATAAACGAATCATCCAATTTTAATGAAATTTTGTGTACGTCCTATTGTCATATAACTACAAACATAGTAATAATTCAAAAAAAAAATCTATCAAGAAATGTGGAACTTTCAAATTTCACTCCCAGTGTCCCTGAAGGGGAAGTAACGGAATGAAAAAATCGTGATGATGGGAACTGACCCCAGCAGTCATCTGCCGAACTGGAAAAAACCACTAAAATCTCAAGCTCAGAGTCGAACCCGGGTCCTCCCAAATGCGAGCCTTGCGTGTTACGCAGAGCCATTGCACTCGGTATTCAAATACAAATCTGTGTTGTGTCTAATGAAATCTGCGCTTGCTTTCACATGCAGAGCTCGTTTTCATTAATTACAATTATTCGACTCATTTAGGAAAAGTCAATCAGTCCTATGGGATTCCGACATGTCAGACCCTGGGAGGAAGGACGGTATGAATGTACCCTACTGGCGTTCAGAACGCATGATAGACGGAACTACAACCACGGTGAGTTCCTAACAGATGTAGGCAAGTTCTTTAGCCCGACGGTGTTCCAAGGTCCCCACAGAGAACCCCAACCAGCCAGTTCTGGCTGAACTATCAGTCCCCCTGGGGTGACGGCCGGCGGACCACAGCGCCTCGATGGCAAATCCGTTGACAACCTGGAAAGGCTTGATGGAGTGAGAGTGAGTGAGTGAGTAGGTGAGGGAGTGAGTGAGTAGGTGAGTGAGTGAGTAGGTGAAGTGAGTGAGTAGGTGAGTAAGTGAGTGAGTAGGTGAGTGAGTGAGTGAGTGAGTGAGTGAGTGAGTGAGTGACTGATTGAGTGAGTGAGTGAGTGAGTGAGTGAGTGAGTGAGTGAGTGAGTGAGTGAGTGAGTGAGTGAGTGAGTGAGTGAGTGAGTGAGTGAGTGAGTGAGTGAGTGAGTGAGTGAGTGAGTGAGTGAGTGAGTGAGTGAGTGAGTGAGTGAGTGAGTGAGTGAGTGAGTGGGGTTTTTGAGAGCCCGTCGACATCGAGGTCATTTGGGCCATGAAATGAAACGAAGTGAAACGCGGGATCCTTCCGGAAAAAAACCGCAAAACCCAAGGTTACCGCTAAGCCTCTGCTCGGTTATTTAGAAAAACAGTATCTATGAACTATGTTAAGTAGATTTTCCGGGCTTGTAGGTCGTGGTCGAGTTGGATTGCCTTCCTCCGACGTTTCGCTGAAAACTGCATCCAGCATCTTCAGGGTCAACCTCTGTTATGTTGGTCTAACTTAGCGGTTGCACATAAACTAAAAATTCACTGCAAACTTTCATATTACTGATCATTTTTGTTTCTTATTAGTGTCCTTGGTAACATAATTTATTTTTATTTATTATTATTTCTTTTTTTTTTTTTTTTTCACGATCGCTCGTTCTCATGAATACCAACATGAGATTATCGCTAACAAATCTTTTCTTAATAAATTGATCTCAAATTATATTTTCAAATGCTGGCAAATGGGACGTCTCTGATCCTGGTATAAAGGAGAAAGCTTTCCGTGTCTCGGGTTTTCTTCTCCCTCTTATCAGAGCCGGGAGCCAAGTTTTGCTTATCTGCTGTCTCTCTTCTTTTCGATTGTAGGAGTTTTTACGCATAAAAATCTCTATCGCTTCCCGAGTCAAGCGAGCCTGGTAGTGGCTTGTCCTTGAGAGTACCTCCGTGTCTTTGTAGTTCACGTCGTGGCCGAACAATAGAGAGTGTTCTGCCACCGCTGACTTGTCCGTCTGCCCCAACCGGCTATGTCTTTCATGTTCTTTTAGTCGAGTGCTGATACTCCGCATGGTGGTGCCTATATATACTTGTCCACAGCTACATGGTATTTTGTAAACACCGGCTGTGCAGTGTGGATGTCTTTTATCCTTAACGGAGTTAAATAAATCTTTGATTTTCTTTGTTGGCCTATAAATAGTCCTAATGTTGTACTGTTGCAGCAGTCTTCCTATTCGGTCTGTTACCTTATGGATCTATGGTAAATAGATGGTACTCAGGGTTTGCTTCGTCCGGTCTTTTTGGACTGACGGGTACCTCGGATGGAGAGCTCTTGTAATTTCCTTGTGTGTATAACCGTTGCTGATGAGGGCCTTGTTTAGATGTCGGATTTCTTTATTCAGCTTTTGTGGCTCACAAATCTTCTTGGCCAAAAAGACCGGACGAAGCAAACCCTGAGTACCATCTATTTACCATACATCCATAAGGTAACAGACCGAATAGGAAGACTGCTGCAACAGTACAACATTAGGACTATTTATAGGCCAACAAAGAAAGTCAAAGATTTATTTAACTCCGTTAAGGATAAAAGACATCCACACTGCACAGCCGGTGTTTACAAAATACCATGTAGCTGTGGACAAGTATATATAGGCACCACCATGCGGAGTATCAGCACTCGACTAAAAGAACATGAAAGACATAGCCGGTTGGGGCAGACGGACAAGTCAGCGGTGGCAGAACACTCTCTATTGTTCGGCCACGATGTTACAAAGACACGGAGGTACTCTCAAGGACAAGCCACTACCAGGCTCGCTTGACTCGGGAAGCGATAGAGATTTTTATGCATAAAAACTCCTACAATCGAAAAGAAGAGAGACAGCAGATAAGCAAAACTTGGCTCCCGGCTCTGATAAGAGGGAGAAGAAAACCCGAGACACGGGAAGCTTTCTCTTTTATACCAGGATCAGAGACGTCCCATTTGCCGGCATTTGAAAATATAATTTGAGATCAATTTATTAAGGAAAGATTTGTTAGCGATAATCTCATGTTGGTATTCATGAGGAGTAGCGATCGTGGGAGAAAAAAAAAATTATGTTACCAAGGACACTAATAAGAAACAAAAATGATCAGTAATATGAAAGTTTGCAGTGAATTTTTAGTTTATGTGCAGCCGCTAAGTTAGACCAAAATAACAGAGGTTGAGCCTGAAGATGCTGGACGCAGTTTTCAGCGAAACGTCGGAGGAAGGCAATCCAACTCGACCACGGCCCACAAGCCCGGAAAATCTACTTAACATAGTTGATAATGCCGGCCGTGAAAGCCTCAACACTTATAATATCTAGGAACTTTTTCCAATTGATAGCCACAGCCTAGCAACTTAAAAAGATAACCGTTTTCCTTTCTGAATATGCACTCAGAGTGCACATTTACATGTAAATTTGTTCACGTTTCTGATTTCTTTCTTTTTCATCTTCTCTACTACGTTTAGTAAAGCAGACGAAGTATTGTATTCCGCCTAAAAATTCGATGTCGAGATTTTACCGGAAATATATGTTTTGAGGCCCCCTGAATCCAAAAAAAGGACATTTTTAGAAAAACATCCGTGTGTGTGTGTGTGTGTGTGTGTGTGTGTGTGTGTGTGTGTGTGTGTGTGTGCGCGTGTGTGTGTGCGCCTGTGTGTCAGTCTGTGGACAGCATAACTCAAGAATGAATAGTCGGTTAAAAACCAAATTTGGTATTTAAATTTAATGTCTTTCAAGGATTCAACATGAAGATTTTGAAGAAAACAGCCCCACCCTAAGCTACCCTTTACATGGAAAACTTTTCGGAAATTTTTATTTTCTTAAAAATGGCTCTAATGATTTTGATTAAAATGACACACGTTTAAGATATTTTTATTACAAATGAAATGTATATTTCAAATTTTCTGGCTATAGCCTATGTAGTCCTATTTACTCTGGATGACTTTTGCATAACTCCTGAACCGTAAGAGATACACAAAATCTTACTGTACAAAAAATGTAGATCCCACTAAAACACACCATTTATGTGTGAATAAATATTTTGTAGAGTAGACCATTTCGGAGATATTTCTTGTCATTTGTGTCACTTTCGAAAAACAAAACTTCCGTCAAATGCAACATCGTTGTTCATTTTTAATGTGTCTACTGGTAAGTATTGTATTCCGCCCAAAAAATCGAAGTCGAGATTTCACCGGAACCATATGATTTGAGACCAGAATTTAAAAGGGCACTTTTAGAAAAAGGTCCGTGCGCGCGCGCGTGTGTGTGTGTGCGTGTGTGTGTGTGTGTGTGTGTGTGTGTGTGTGTGTGTGTGTGTGTGTGTGTGTGTGTGTGTGTGTGTGTGTGTGTGTGTTTCAGACTGTGGACAGCATAACTTAAAAACGAAAACTCGGTTAAAAACCAAAGTTGGTATTTAAGTTTAATATCTTTCAAGGATGTGACACGAAGATTTTGAAGAAAATAGCCCCACGCTAAAGTACCCTTTACATGAAAATTTTTTATTTTCTCGCAAATGGGTCAAACGACTTTGATTAAAATGTCATATGCTTAAGATATTTGTGTGGCAAAATGAAATGTATATTTATTTTCTGGCTATAGGCTATGTACTCTGGATGATCTCTGAATAGCTCTTAAATCGTAAGAGATAGGCTTTTTTTTTTTTTTTTTTTTTTTTTTTTTTTTTTTTTTTTTTTTTTTTTTTTGGTAGAGTGAACCACTTCAGAGGTATTGCTTGTTATGTGTGTCAGTTTCGGAAAACTTAAAATTTCGTGAAATGGAACATCGTTGTTCATTTTTTACTTTCTCTACTGGTACGTAGAGCAAGTATTGCATTCCAGCCAAAAATTCGATGTCGAGATTTCACCGGAAATATATGTTTTGAGACCACCTATATAAAAAAAAAACATTTTTAGAAAAAGGTCCGTGTTTGTGTGTGTGTGTGTGTGTGTGTGTGTGTGTGTGTGTGTGTGTGTGTGTGTGTGTGTGTGTGTTTGTCTGTGGACAGCATAACTCAAAAACGAAAAGTGGGTTAAAAACCAAAGTTGGTATTTAAGTTTAATGTCTTTCAAAGATGCGACACGAAGAATTTGAAGAAAATAGCCCCACCTTAAACTACCCTTTACATGGAAAATGTTTAGAAAATTTTGATTTTCTTGACAATGGCCCTAACGATTTTGATTAAAATGTCACATGTTTAAGATATTTGTATGACAAATGAAATGTATATTTTGAATTTTCTGGCTATAGCCTATGTAGTCCTGTTTACTCTGGATGACTTTTGAACAACTCGTAAACCGTAAGAGATAGACAAATCTTAATATACAAAAACTGTAGATCTCGCTAAAACACATATTTTATGTCCAAATAAAAGTTTTTGTAGAGTGAACCATTTCGGAGATATTCCTTGTTATTTGTGTCAGTTTCGGAAAAATTAAAACTTATGTGAAATGGAACATCGTTGTTCATTTTTTATATGTTAAGCGTGCAAAGAGAACGGGACCTCAAAGCTTTAAAAAAAATTTACTATCGCTCAAAACCTTTTATATTCCCAGTTTCCCCTTGCACCTGTAAGGAAGTAAGCAATTAGATAACTTCTGCAAATGTTTATCTCAACTAAGACGAAGAAGAGATAGGAATAAGAGTTTGTAAGAATGGTTTGTACAAGAGTAGAGAAAGTCATGCGAGTGCAACAGGTTAGATTTTTTATATGTTAAATGCGCAAAGAGAACGGAATTTGAAAGCTAGATTTGACTATCACTCAAAGTCTACTGTACTTCCATATTCCCGTTGCACGTGCAAGAAAACGAGCAATAAGATAATTTCTGCAAATGTTTATCTCAACAAACACGAAGAAAATAAAGGAATAAGAGTTTGTAAAAATTGTTAGTACAAGAGTACAGAACATCATGTGAGTGCAGCACATCAGATTTTTTGTATGATTTTTATTAAGAAATAAAGTAATTATATTAAAATTAATATTACAACAAATTTTATATTTTTAAAGCTACTTCTGATTAAAATTTAACCAGCATATTTTAAAAAAATCGCATTTCTGTTCGTTTTCATGAAGTATAAGTCACGATTATTTTGGCTCCATATTATTTTTTGCATGTACCGGTGCATAAAAACGGTACAGTATCGTCGTTAAAGATTTCATCGTGAGAGTTTTTGGGGCTTAAAAACTCTCATCATGACAAACGTTTTGTTCAGTTTAATTTCAAATTTTATCACAATAAACACCACACAATGAACGATTGGACGCTTTTTAGTATAGTATCGTATATAGCTAATTGCTATTCTTTATTTTTAAAAATGTTGTTTTCTAAGTTATTATCCCTTCTGAAAAACTAAAACAACAAAATATTGCTTTCGAGGTGTTTCTTTAATACAACGTTTCAAAATAAATGTTTAAACTAATAAAATTATTTATTTACTGCGTATGTATCGTAGTTGTTAAAAATAATTAAAGAATTTGAAAGTTTAAAAATGTAAATATTGCAATTAAATAAACACACACACAGACACACACACATACACATTATTCTTGAATGCTCAATGCATGGTATAAAGTTTAAAAAGCTACGTTCATATTCGAAACATTTAGAAAGTCCACCTACAATTTATTCTTTAATAAGACGAACAAACACACACTTCTCTTAAATCTATGGAGCGTGGTGTAATGTTTAAAACGTAGTGTATACGGTTGTAGATATTAGAAATGTCACTATAAGGTATTCTTAGCCCACCTATATGGCGGAGAGTAGCGTGGCTGCCTCGCATTCAAGAGGTCCCGAGTTTGAATCTCGGTTACGGTGAGTTACCCGGATGTTATTCTCCGAGGTTTTCCCTTGTCCTGAAAGGTGAGTTTCGGTAACTCTAAGCTCTAATGGACCCTGGGCTTATTTGAGCATTATTTCAGGCATTTCCTTCATCGCCTGATATGATGTAACTGCTAAAAGGGCGTTAAACCTTTAAAATGAAGAAAGTAGGTAAGTGTAAGTACCTATATAACTCATGACAGCTGCTGCACACGTCGAAGGCGTAGCTTTGACAAGTGCGCATAATCGCGTTAGAAGGTATAAAATTAAAATAGTTAAACTCTTCAGTGTTGTTATTTCATTATTATGATTTAAAAAACCAAATAACATGTGAAAAGTTCACTCGCCAAATAAACATGGCAACTTTCTGTTGATCCTACCCGAGCAATAGATGCCAAGTTGGGGACAGCTCAAGTCTAAAATGGGTTACTTACTCTATTTATATGTTTTGATTCCGGTGCGATCCACAAACGACGTCCGCGGGTGTAGCGTCACGACGGTCAGTTATCGCGTGTGCACACACCTAACTAAACACCGCGCAACTGGTAGCACGCGAAACAGTTGAACGAGAGGCAGCTTCGCGGCTCACACAGGAGTGCGCATGACCCTTACAGCCTCATTCATGGCATTTCAACAAGGGCTGTTGGAATACCTCACGGTGCTGAGGAGAACGGCAGTGAGCTTTGTCTTGTCCTATAATTCACACTTCTTTTCCGATATGAATGATACAATGTTGTTTACTTCACAGGTCGGTAACGTTCTCCTTAAGTAGACATGGGATTGACCTGATTCTTTCTACAGCTTCTCTCTAACGTGAACAGCGTAACTCAAAAACGAAAAGTCGATTAAAAACCAAAGTTGGTGTCTAAGTTTAATATATTTCAAGAATGCGACACGAAGGTGTTGAAGAAAATTCCTCCACCCTAAACTACCCTTTACATGGAACATTTTTCAAAAATTTTTATTTTCTCAAAAAGAGCTCAAAGCATTTTGATTAAAATATATATGTCTAAGATATTTTATGGCAAATGAAATGTATATTTTGAGTTTTCTGGATATAGCCCATGTAGTCCTATTTACTCTTGACCTGCATAACTGGCAAATCATAAGAGACCAAGTCTATACAAAAATGTGCATCTCGTTAAAACACACAAGCTACATCAACTGCACATTTTTGCGGAGGAACAATTTCGGAGAATTCCATATTATTTGTGTGAGTTTTTCAACACTTATACTTTTCCCAAACAGAAGATCGTTATTCACTTTGTATCTCTGGTCGTGCAAAGAGAACGGAATTTCAAAGCTTTCATATAGCAACCAGCTTTTAAAAAAAAATCTAATGTGTTGCACTCACATGACTTTCTCTACTATTGTACTAACCATTCTTACAAACTCTTATTCCTATATCTTCTTCGTGTTAGTTAAAATAAACATTTGCACAAATTATCTTATTGCTTATTTCCTTGTAGGTGCAAGGGGGATACAGTAGGTTTTGTGCGATAGTCAAATCTTTTAAAGCTTTGAGATTCCGTTCTCTTTGTACACGTAACATATAAAAAAATGAACAACGATGACCCATTTCACGAAAGTTCCAAGTTTTCC